>KZ309282.1:564100-576107 GCA_000376725.2 Ladona fulva | reverse complement strand
GACTCATCATCAACGGGGAAGATGATGCGAGATGTTAGAACATGATTCCACATCCTTACATATATATATATATATAAATCCGGAGAAGCGTCTATATAAAGAGATATACGAGTAAAAGTTGCTTGCATACTGCAAGCTTAATGTAAGATACATTAACTAAGGCATTACACACCTTTTGATCCACTCCGCCTTCCATACACCGAGTTCCATGCACCAACTACAGTAACATAAACGATTTGTTCATAATACGTGCGTACGAAATGTCCTAGAATCGAACCTGGGTCTATTCTGACCCAGGCAAAAAGCTTTACAGCATATGATGGACAAACCTCTATTCTAACAACAACGTGAATTGCAAGTTTCTATCTTAACGGAAAATACCCTAAATGAATTAATGAACATCAGACAGAAAAACTGCCCTAGCATCGAACTAAGGACCCTCAGGGTAAAAACCTCTAGGTATGCTATAGAGGAGTTTGTGCTCTATCGATTCCGTGAATTTGAACGTTCTATCTTACATGGAAGTAACCGAAATGATTTCTTGAAAGTTTTGCACTAAGAATTTACCTAGCATCGAACCTGGGGCCATCAGGGATAAATCTTTTGCGGCAAACCGAAGATAAAATTGATGTCGATGCCGTGAATTTCAATTTTTCAACTTAAGGGGTACCCTAAATACCCTAAACGAATTTTACAAAATTCAGTAATACGAATGGTCCAAGCATTGCACCTGGGCAATTAGTGCAAAAACATTTACGGAATACAACATTACTTCTCTAAGAAGAAACAGAGATGTATCTCTTCTAACAGTAACATGAATTGCAATTTTCTATCTTACCGGATAATACCCAACCCAATTGGACCATTCGTATTACTGAATTTTGTAAAATTCGTTTAGGGTATTTAGGGTACCCCTTAAGTTGAAAAATGGAAATTCACGGCATCGACAGGAAATATAGATTTATACTGTATGCCAAAAATTTTTTGTGTAATGGTCAGTGGTTTGATTGTAGGATGCATCAAATTGTGCCCTTAAGGATGATACAGGAAGTCTTTTTCAAATTTTTTTCTTGGCAGTTACCGAAAAGCGAATTTGCCTTAATTCAGGAAATGAAGAGTATTTTTGCTTGTTTTTCATATTCAAGCATAGAAATAATTATTATGGCTCATAATTATGTTTAAGATCTTCTCATTTGATCATTGTTTTGATGCCAGGGCATGTTAAGTTTTACTCCATAAGGAATGTACAGACTAATCGGATAATGGTTTTAGCTACTTCCCGTTTAGATTTTGCCTTGATAATTAAACAGTAGTCTTTTAGCAGCATCTAAACCATAATAGGATTGGACACCTAATGCAAATGGAATGGCGTATGGCAGTGGGTGTATTATTATCTCCCCTATGGATCATAAATGGTACTTCCGAATGTGGTGTCATCTTTAAACCACTCAGATAGAGTTAAGAGTTGTGAAGCTCCACATATTGCCGGTTATATATGGCTGGCAGTAGGTATATGGCAGACGGTGTATGGTAATTGGCTTATGGTAGGCGGTGTATGACAATCTTTGTATGGATGGCATTTATGACAGTAATTGTATGGGGGGCAGTGTATGTCATTAGGAGGATGGCAGTCTGTGAATCGTTTGAAAATTTAACGTTCTTTGGTAAAGTATAAGTATTTTTTTCCTAGTGGCCCCAGGTTCGATGCTAAGACTATTCATGTGACCAAATTTTCAAAAATAGGTTTAGGGTATTTCCGATTAAGATAGAACATTGAAATTCACAGAGTGCTTAGCGAACCTTTTTAGCCTTTTTCCTCGGCTTGAAGATGACTATTAGTAGCCGAAACTAGTTGCCAATGATTTATATATTGTGGATTAGTAAAAGTTATCTTCTTTGTTGTTCAAATCCTTGGTTTTATTTCAACAATTCTTCACTTCATTAGTAATGATGAATTTATTGGTTGCGTTAATATATTCCTTTCATATTTGTATTGTATGAAATCACCATTTGAGGTTTTCAATCCTCTTATCATATTTTGTGGCATCTTCCATATTGGAAATCATGTAGACGTCTTTGTTATTATACCATTTCATGATGAGAAGTTAACCATCACTCATTGTTTGAGCCCCCCCTTTCTTTGCTTTGTCTTTCAATAATTCTGCTGGCATATTTTTTTGTGAGGTTTCACGTAGTAAGTAATTCCAAAGATTTCCTCATCTAGCATGATAAGAGGTGGACAGGTAAACCTTCTGTCTACATAGTGATTGTACCCTATACCTTCAAATTTTCATTTATAACTGGATTCTAATAGTGGTGACTTATAGTGGTTGTTTACTAATTTTCATTTCTTCTTTTCTGGAGTAAATGCTGAAGGCTGATCCACATTCTCATGATGTTTGCGAAGGAAAAATATATTTGCATCAAAACAGGCGATTTATAAATGAATATTTCTTGCCTTGCATATTATGAAGATCTGAAGTATTTCTACTGTAAATCTAACATCAGTCTTAAGTTACATAGCTGATTGTCACTTGAGAGTCTTGTCTACAGAATGAAGACTTGAAAGTATTAGTTCAAATTGCCGAAGAGGCAGAGTGAAAAGTCTTTGTCACTATGAGTTGGTCAACGATATGAGTTGACCAATTGTGTCTTAGTTTAACTCACTTGAGCACAATCAATAAGAAGAATTCCCATATTTCAATGTTTTCCAGTCCAGTGAACAAGTGATAGGAGAGATTCCTTGACTTACCTTCTTCTCTGTATATCTATTAGTTTCTCAAACCCTTACGGTGATATTTCCTCTGAAAAAAATTATGAAACATTGTAGTGGGTAGTTTCCACATAGTGTCACAAATTATAATCTGGTGTCCTCATTGAGACGGTTGACTCATAAAGTAGTCTATTGAGGTAATCTTCCCATAATGAAATCACAAGGATAAGGGAAAGGTAAATAATGCCATGCTACTCACCATGCTCACTAAGTATTCTCTTAGCGATGCAGTGTGCTAGTTCAGTGATTAGAATACTTGTCTGTTTCGTCACTATTTTTTACATCTGTTTATCCTATATCTTACATTTTTTAATTTTTTCCCTTCTCAAATATTTGTAGTTATTACCTGTTTAATTGATATTTATATCATTACATTAGCCATTATAATGTGAAGTTCAAATTTTTCCTTACACTCCAAATATAACTAGATTAGAAAGATCGTTCTTATGTACAGTTTTGTATTTAGAGGCCAGCTTGTACACAAGTATTTATGCTACGTAATGAAATAGTAGATATGAAGAGGTTAATGATTTCATACTTTATTATTAATCTACTAAATAATTGAATGGAAGTGTTGATAAATTCTCCATAGGTGAACAGAGGTTCTGAAAGTGATGATAGACATCCAAAGATTACTGTTGAGGAACCCAGCCAATGGAACATTTCATTTCATTCAGGTGGGACTCAAAGCCCTTCTGAAATGGAATCTGATGAGGAGGATGAAGACGACTGGATCACTTTCCTGTAAGTCTCGACAGGCTTTGAAAAAGCTCAAGAGTTACTGTCATTTGGAATCAACTCAAGAAATCCTGATAAAGCTTCAGGCTTTAGAATTTTATAATCTGATATGATAATAATAATTCCAATTTATTCTTAGTTAAATATATTTCCGGTGTTACATAACTCAGGGGAGTGAGCAGTAGCTTTTAAAATATAAATCATGCATAAATACATTATATATTATTTTTATTATTGTTGTTTTGTTCTTGCCACAAAGTGACGGGATATATGGAATACTCTAAGTTCCGTACAAATTAAATTATCATTCATCTTTATTTATAGAGGATCTAATTAAATTGCATGTATCCTGAATTACAGGCTTTTGGATTAAATATATGTTAACTCCAATTTTTCCAATTTGCCCGTAATTTGGTATTACCCCTCTTGTGGGTATTACATAGGAAGGATGCTTGCATTCTTTAACTTCCATTGTTCTTTATTTCTATTTTTAACTCTGTGCATTTGGTAATTTATCTGGAATAAGTGCTTTGAAGATTGCAGTTGAGATATACTGTTATCTCAATTATTACACCTTCCTGTTTAATTTCATCATTGAAGATTATATCTGGTCTATTTGCTTTTATGGTGATGTCTGACTTGACTTCTTTATTCCAATATAATTTGTATTTTTAATTTTCTAGTACGGTACTCTTGATATTTGTAGTGTTGGATATTTTCAGCTATTAGTTCTTTAGTGATTTTGGCCATTGATATTTTCCATATTATAATATGTCTTGCATTGTAGTCATGGCCGGCAGGTGCAGAACATCCTCCCGTTATTTGGTCTATTGTCTCAGTTTTTGCTGCACATATTTTGCAATTATCTGTTGGTATATATTTCTTATTATATTATTATGATTAATACAGTATATTGGTAGTAGTAAAGTGTTTTCTTTTTTCACAATTGGGCCCCCACTGGGAATTGAACCTGGAATTGTGTTCACCAAAGGTTAATGTACTAACCTCTTGGCTTTCCAGGAGCACAGATTATATTTGATCAGTTACAGTTTATGGATTATATTTACATTTTATCCATAAATTTTAGCATATATCTTCTCATAGAGTAATCTTATAGAGGGCTCGTGTCAATGTATCCAAGTGATATGCTTTTTTGATGTAGTTCTGGACTTGATGAACAGTTGATAGTGCATCTGACTTAATGTGCATTTCCACTTGAGAATTTTCACACGAGTAACTCTCAAGAGTCACTCTCAGGCAGTGATCCACTTGAGAGCTGATTCTAGCTAGAAATACTTGCAAGAGCATGTGGGGAGCTTCTTGCTGAGATCGCTCTCGAGAGATCTTTCCAATCCCAGTCCACTGCATGAATTCCTGAGAGCAGTCAAGATGTTGTCTCACATAAGAAAGATTACAGTGGCTGTAGTCATTCTAACTTATTCTAAAATGAGGATGAATAACTGAAAGAAAAACATCTGAGTTAAGTCGTGGATTGAAAGAAGGCATGCTTCCAGAACTGATCAGGCATTAATACAGATATTAAAGGTGCACAGTGATTTAGAAATTTTTGCAGACTGACAAGCAGTGAAGTTGAGCTTATTGTAGAATCTGTTGGACCTGCAATGATTAACTAATATGAGGAAGGCAATGTCAGTGCGTGAATGAGTGTTGGTTACACAGATTTTTTGCATCTGGTAAGTATACGTAATTACAATGTACTCTTGTAATATTTCTTCTCAGAGCTGAATTCTATTCACCGCCTTATCTGCTGTAATATGAAAAAATTTGAGATGATTTTGACAGCAGTCTTCAATACCTTTTTTACATACCAGCGAATCATACAACAAATATGCTTTGAAAACATAGCCATTGATGAATAATTTACTTAGCAGATAGATAATAAGTATTATTCAGCAAAAACTTATTGAAGGGTAAAAACAGCAAAGAGTTGTTCCTGAATGTAACATTAAAATTGATAAAATATTCAAGAAAAGGAGTAAAATTTGTGGAAGAAAAAGACATAAGAAAAGTCACCAAGTCAGAATTGAACCCATGATCTTGTGAATCACTACCGTATACACTAACCACTACACCATAGCTACCAGTATATGAAACACATGGTGTTAGTTGTTATTCAAAGTTTATATTGATTAATTTTGGGGTGATTCTTAAACTTGTTTTTTTTTGAGAAACAAGGAATCGTTTAAGAAAAACTTTAACATATTAGTCCTTATTTTTTTTGATAAAGAACTTAATCTAGAGAAGATTGTTAAGATCCGATTGATGCAGTGGTAGAGGTTCACTTACCAGTTTATTTCTTTCATTTGGATACTCCACAAGTACATTCAGAAGTGAATGTTTGTCATTGTGATCTCAAAAATGATGAATCGTGCTTTTCATTGTGTAAATAGTTATTCCTTTGTCTCATTAATTGTGGTGTATTGTAAGTGGTGTATGGCAGACAGTATGTATGTAGCAGGCGAAGTATGTCAGGGGGCATATGGCAAGAGGCTAATGGCAGGCGGTGTATGGATGGCGGAATTATTCCAGTTGATGAAAGTATGATTGGTACTATTTTTAGAGATTTTTGGTGCCACATTTGTTTTATTTCTTCCTTTAGTGTGAGGTATTTTTGTATTTTCTCTGCATGCTTCTTTTGCCTGTTGATGGAATTCGGTACAGAAATTTCTATAAGGTAGGTAGTTTTACTAGATTTGTGATTGAGTGTAATATCAGTTTGGTTATGAGGTATACTTCTGTCTGTGATGATATTTCTCTTCCAGAATAACTTTACTGATGTATTTTCTAAAATAATTTCTGGTGTATATTTGCAATAAGGAGTATAAGTATCAATGAGAGTATGTTTCAGAGCAAGTTCTTGGTGTATCATTTTACAAACATTGTTGTGTCTCCTTGTATGTTCTGTAGAAGCAAGCAACCAACAGCCACCAATGATATGGTCAATTGTCTCAGATTGTTCATTACACAGTCTGCACTTATCACTAGTAATTTGTTGGTCCTTAATGATGAATTTCCTATAGTTTCTTGTATTTATTGTTTGGTCCCGAATTACTACCATGAATCCTTCAGTTTCTGCAAAGATGTTGCCATGTGTCAGCCAAGCATTAGAAGCTGATGTGTCCACATGGGGCTGGGTTAACTGGTGAGGGTGTCTCCCATGAAGGGCCTTTTCTTTCCATTGTAGCATGAGAGCGCCGGTAGTTTTGATTTTCTCTATTGCTGTGAACGTACTGTGATTGAGTTTCTGAGGTGTACCAGATGTGGTTATGGTAGTGATTGACTTATGCAATGGACTTCTTTCAGATTTACCTAGCATGTAATATCTAACCTTCTCAATTTGTGAAAAATTCATATTTTTTATGTCAATAAAGTCTCTTCTTCCCTCTTTTCTTTTTAGATTGAAGCATTCGATGGAAGAATCTATGTGGTGAATATTGTATCTGTTGCATATACTTCTAGTTAATCTATTAAGATCTTCTAATTCCATTTCGTTCCATTCGATCAATCCAAACGGGAATGTTAGTATTGGGACAGCATATGTATTTATTGCTTTGACTTTATTTCTTCCTGAAAGCTCTGTTTTGAGGATATTATGTAGTCTGGTTTTGTATTTTAATTTTAACTGTTCCTTTGTATTAGTGTACTCTATTCCAATTTTTTGTAAAAAGCCTAAATATTTATACATATCCTTGAAATCCAGACTTTCTATCACATTTCCATCTTCAAGTGTATAGTCCTCTTGTATTGAATGCTTTCCTTTGATTATGCTATTGATTTTAAATTTACTGATTCCAAAATCCATTTGGATGTCTTGGCTATACATTTCTGTTATTTTCAATAAGTGATTTAATTGTGATCTGGTAAATGCTAGCAACTTTAAGTCGTCCATGTATAGTAAGTGAGATATGGTGATAGGGTTTTTTCCAACTATTTTGTATCCGTATTTTAATAAATTTGAAAGCGGATTTAGTGCAATACAAAACCAGAGTGCACTGAGTGAATTGCCCTGAAAAATAAATTAATCTTGATCATTTCTGTTTTTATATTGCCAGATTTTGTGCTAATGTTCAATGTAGTTGTCCATGTCTTCATTATCGACTCAAGGAAGCTAATTGTATTTGGATGTACTTTATATATTTGTAGAGAATGTATCAACCAGGAATGTGGTATGCTGTCAAATGCTATTTTATAATCAATGCAGGCATAATGAAGAGATAATTTCATCTGCTTAGCTTGTGACATGATTTCTGCATCAATTATTAATTGTTCTTTGAATCCCATTGAGTCAGTGCAACATCCATTCTGTTCTTTAGCAAAAACGTTATTACTTTCTTGGTGCATTCTAACTTCTTGTGTAATGAAGGAGGATAACAACTTATATGGAGTTGGTAGACAGGTGATAGGGCAATAATTAGATGAATTTGTGGTGTCCATATCCTTTGGCTTGAGATACGTAGCTCCATGTGTCATGAACAAAGGTACTGTCTCTGGATTGTTTAGGATATTGTTGAATATCAATGTTAGTGGTCAGTAAATGCTGGTGAACGATTTTAGCCAGAAATTATGGATCGTATCATTGTCTGGAGTTTTCTAATTGTGTAATTTTGATGCTGTGCTTTTTATATCATCAACTGTAATTATTATTTCATCCATATTTTTCGTTTTAGATTGGGTATTTATTTCCGTTTTTATCCATGCAGCTTCTGCATTATGTTTCTTTGTATAAAGACCATATGCTTTCCCAGAATTTCTGGACAACATTTGTAGATGGAGCGAAAGAAGTTGGTCTCAAGCAGGAAACAGGAGGTAAGTATTACAAAATTAGAAGAAAATAGGAAAGAGTTCCAGCTGGAACTTATAAATAGGTTTTAAGCACTTCAAGAAGTAGAACTGGAAGTCAAGGTCATGGAAGTCGTGAAAGCAGCGGCAGAAGAAGTAGCAAGTACACCAAAAAGACCAAAGGATAAGAAGTTCAGCGACAGAACCAGGAAAATGATGAAACAGCGAAAGCAACTGAAGCACTCAGACTTGCCAAAGGAAAATATCGAATATGTCGAGCTATGCAAGTCTATCAGAGTGGCGATGAAGGAAGATGTAAGGAATTTTAACGAAAGAATTGTACAAGAAGCTATAGAGAACAACAAGAGTATGAAGAGGGTCAGACGACGCCTAGCAATGGGAAAGAAACAAATCTTGGTCGTCCAGAAAGAAGATGGCACAACAACTTCCAATAGACAAGCAATACTGAGGACAGTAACCGAATACTTCACCAACTTATACAAGAAGACAGAAAATGTTGAAGAGGAAAACCAAGAAGAAACACAAAACTCAGAAAATCCCCCCTCTATTCTCCCAGAAGAAGTAACAGAGGCCATCAAGAAGATGAAGAATGGAAAGGCAGGAGGAGCTGATGGAGTTTTAGCAGAATATCTGAAACTTGGTGTTACAGAAATTTCTCCTGTCCTAGCGCAGTTATTCACTAATTGCCTTAGACAAGGGAGAATTCCGAAGGAATGGAACCATGCAAAGATTGTCCTTTTGCACAAGAAAGGAAGCAAGGAAGATTTGAAGAACTACCGCCCCATCAGCCTCCTTCCTGTTATTTACAAAACGTTCATGAGAGTAATAGCTGCACGTCTGAAGACGTCCCTGGCAGCTGCCCAGCCCAGAGAACAAGCTGGATTTCGCAAGGGATTCAGCACTATGGACCACATCCACACGCTGCAAGAAATTATCAGCAGAATGAATGAATACGAGATGCCACTAGTA
The DNA here is from genome assembly GCA_000376725.2 of Ladona fulva. Classification (NCBI taxonomy): domain Eukaryota; kingdom Metazoa; phylum Arthropoda; class Insecta; order Odonata; family Libellulidae; genus Ladona; species Ladona fulva. The sequence goes on along the minus strand of KZ309282.1, from coordinate 566,806 downwards.
CTCTGCTTCGTGGACTATGCCCAGGCTTTTGACTCGGTAAGTACCTCCTCCACACTGGAAGCACTGGAGAAACAAGGGATAGATGCCAAGTACATCCAACTTTTACGCAGCATCTACAAGGACGCCACAGCCTCTGTAATGCTGCATGAAGAAACAGAGGAATTCCGGATTGAGAAGGGAGTGAGACAAGGCGACTGCCTTTCACCAATTCTTTTTACAGCCGTTCTGGAAGAAGTTTTTAAAACCTTAGACTGGGAGAAAAGAGACCTATGAATCAATGGGGAGCACATCAGTCATTTGCGTTTCGCAGATGATATAGTAGTCTTCGCAACCAATGGTGAAGATCTAGCATCAAGTCTTCAAGAACTGAATTCGGCGGGGCAGAAGATAGTACTCAGGATAAACTTATCGAAAACTAAGGTAATGTATAATTCTTTTGCAGCACAAGTACCAATCCTACTACAAGAGGTTCCCCTTGATGTTTTTTTAGAGTACACTTACCTGGGACAACTGGTTACGACAGGAGAGAAAAACAGGATTAACGAAGTGAATCGAAGAATAAAACTAGGAGGGAGTGCTTTAGGAAGGAATATCCATATTCTGAAGTTGAAAATGCCAATGGTCTTGAAGAGAAAGGTCTTCAACCAATGCATTTTACCAGTTTTGACATATGGAAGTGAGACTTGGGTGTTAAATGCAGCGATAACCCAGCGACTTCAGACTACACAAAGAAGTATGGAATGATGTATGCTTGGAATCACAAGAAGAGACAGGAAACGCAACACCTGGGTTAGGAAGATAACAGGAGTGACAGACATCATAGATAAGGTAAGATCACTGAAATGGATGTGGGCAGGCCATGTTGCAAGGAGAAACGACAACCGATGGACATCAGCAGTGCTGAACTAGATTCCAAGAGATGTGAAGAGACCAAGAAGAAGACCAAGGGACCGATGGAACAGAGACATCATTCAGTATTTAGGGGTAACATGGCAACGAGAAGCTAAGATTAGAGAGAATTGGAAAGCGCTTGGAGAGGCCCACATCCGATGTCGGATTGAAAATGGCTGATGATGATGATGATATAGGATACTAAAGATTAGGCAGAAGGAATTGCCTCACAGAGACTCCGATTTTTTTCCTTAAAGTCCTGAGTTTGTAGACTATTGAAAAATGCAGACATACATCCTAGGTATCATGGGTTTGATTCTAGGAGGCCCCAAATACGGTACTTTTCCCATTTAAATGCATTGAGAGCATTTTCAATAATTTGTTTAGCGTATTTTGCATTAAGATAAGAGCGTTGAAATTTATGGATTTGTTAGAAGGTATTTTTGTCTTCAGTATGACGTAAGACCTTCATTCCTAATGGCCTCAGGTTCGATGCTAGGTACATTCTTAAGGCAAAATTTTCAAAAAATAATTTAGGTTATTTCCTGGTAAGTTAGAACATTGAAATTCATATCATTGACAGAGAGTATAAATATCTATGGTTTGCGTGACGTATTTTGTCCTACAGGTCCTTAGTTTGATGCTAGGGCAATTCGTGTGTCTGAAGTTCAAGAATTCATTGAGGGTATTTCGTGTTAAGATAGAAAGTCGCAATTCATGGTGTTGTTAGAATAGATCGATGTCTATTGTAAGCCATAAAGATTTTTGCCCTATTGGCCCAGGTTCGATTCTAGGACCATTTGAATTACCGAATTTTCAATAAATCGTTAGGGTTTTTCCCGATAAGGTAGAATGTTGAAATTCGCCTTATCGATGGAAGATGTAGATTCTATCATATTCCCCAAAGATGTTTGTCCTAATTGACCCAGCTTTGATGCTAGGACAATTCGTATGCACGTATTTCGAATAATTCATTTAGTGTATTGTATTTGGTGGGTTGCACTCTGTGTATGGCAGACGGAGTGTTGCAGGTTGTGTATAATGCCTTAATTAATTTATCTTACATTAAGATTCCAGTCTGCTGCAACTTTTACTTGTATATATAAATATTTGTTTATTTATTTATATAATTATCCCAGGTAAGTGTGTTCTGAACAAATATCAAGGGGTATCTCTTGTATTTGAATTGGTACTTGTGCTGCAAAAGAATTATAGATTACCTTAGTTTTCAATAAGTTGAGTTGAGAAGAAAATGTTGAGTTGTGTTCAGTTCTTCTAAAGGACAATCTTTGAATGATTCCTGTCCTTGGGAATTCTCTCTTGTCTAAGGCAATTAGTGAATTACTATGGTAGTAATAGGATGGCTTCCTACAGGTCTTCCCTTGGTGCTCGCGAAAGGAATGTGGGTACCGACCCACATGCCTGCTGATCTGCCCTCCAGAGTAGCTGCGCCTAAGGGAAGTTGGGGTGGGGGGATTGCACTGATAGGGAGCTCTAATGTCAAGCGTTTGGTGGCTCCATTGCGGAAGGTGGTGAATAGGGAGGGAGGTGGCATGAGTGTAACATCTTGGTGTATACCCTCAGGGCGTGTGGCCCACGCCACGGGTGCGGTAGGTGCGGCGGCCAGGGGCACGGGTTGTTCTTGGCTGCGGGTGGTGGCCCATGTTGGTGTCAACAATGCCTGTCACCGCGCTCCCGAGGACATTCTAGGTTCTTTTAAGGACCTGAATTCTGAGGTCGAGCGCGTGCGGGGGTCGCTTGGCATCGATGTGCGGCTTTCCATCTGCAGCATTGTCCCGCGGATCGACTGTGGCC
>KZ309282.1:550611-562967 GCA_000376725.2 Ladona fulva | reverse complement strand
GGGAGGTGGCATGAGTGTAACATCTTGGTGTATACCCTCAGGGCGTGTGGCCCACGCCACGGGTGCGGTAGGTGCGGCGGCCAGGGGCACGGGTTGTTCTTGGCTGTGGGTGGTGGCCCATGTTGGTGTCAACGACGCCTGTCACCGCGCTCCCGAGGACATTCTAGGTTCTTTTAAGGACCTGAATTCTGAGGTCGAGCGCGTGCGGGGGTCGCTTGGCATCGATGTGCGGCTTTCCATCTGCTGCATTGTCCCGCGGATCGTCTGTGGCCATCGTGTTCGGAGGAAGATAGATGGACTGAACGCAAGGTTATGGGAGTTCTGTCAGGGCATGGGAGCTGACTTTGTGGACCTTCGGCCGACCCTCCTATCGTACCCCCGCGCCTTGTACGATGGAGTTCATTACAATGCTATGGCGGCAAGAGGGGTGGATCATAGGATATATGAGCATTGCAGGTATTTTTTAGGATAAAGGGGATGCTCCCAACTTAAGCAAACCAGTGGATCTTCGAATTCAAATAAATGCGGTTGTCAGTACGGAAATGACATGAAATACTGTTAATCGTTCAGTAAATAAAGTAAAAGTAAATGATCCACAACGCGTCACTAGAGCTTCACCCTATGTTAATAACTTATCGATAGCTGTCGTAAATTGTAGGAGCATCAGAAATAAAGTAGCCGAACTTGAACATTTTTCCCGAACCAACAATTCTGATATAATAATAGGTACAGAGAGCTGGCTAACAAATGAAATTAGCGACTACGAAGTATTTCCTAAAGACTTCAAGATCTATCGTAAAGATCGTCAGGATAAAACAGGTGGCGGAGTATTCATAGCTGTCAAAAGTTCACTGCAGAGTAGCACACATACGTTTTTAAACGGGAACATCGAGAGCGTCTGGTGCACGATTAGTCAGCCAAATAAGCCGAATACAAATGTGTGTGCTTTCTACCGGCCACCCAACTCTTCACGTGAGGTTCTGCGTAGTCTTAACGAAGAAATAAACTTTTATTCGCGTAAAAATAATAATAGCATAATTCTAATTGGAGGGGATTTCAATCTCCCTGACATCGACTGGCTTAATAACGTTGTTAAAGTACGAGCTAGGGATAGCGACTCATGTAGAAGTTTATTAAGTATAACACAAAGAAATTCATTACACCAGATGGTTAAAGAGCCTATCAGAGAAATTAATATATTAGATCTTATTTTCACTAATACGCCCGAGCGATTAATAAATACATCTGTCGGCGATGGACTATCAGATCAGAAAGCCATCGTTACAAATTTAGATATCAACTTGGTTAGGCACCAAAAACCTAAGCGCAAAATGTATTTCTATTCAAAAGCGGACTTTAAAGGACTTCGTGATTCGCTAACAACTAATTTTCCTGTGTATAAAGCGCGTTCGATGAGTCTAAACACAGAGGATGCTTGGAATTTTTTTTTACGGAAAATGCGCGACCTCATGGTTATTTTTTTGCCCTTCAAATATTCCAAACAGAGCAATGATCCAAGATGGTACAATAAAGATACAAGAAAAGCTCTTAAGAAACAGAGACGTCTACACTCGAAATTAAAAGCCTACAAGAGGAGTTCAAATAATACCAACACAGATCAAGTAAAGAGCGAATACAAACATACGAAATCAGAAACAAAGCGAACCATGCCCTCCGACAATTCAGTCTTATGCGAATACTTAGGTGAAGATCCAAGCGTGAGGTCCAAGACAAACGGTAGGTTCATTAAAAGATAATAGCGGCAACATAATAAACGATGCCAAGAGCAAAGCAAACACCTTAAATGATTTTTTCCGTAGCGTATTTACGCGCAACAACACAACGGGTACACTACCCGAAATCGATCAGTCCGAAGCCATGTCAAATATCACCTTCAGTGAAGACGGCATTATTAAACTCTTGCGGCGAATTTAACCTAATAAATCTCCTGGTCCTGAAGAAATACCAGCTCGTGTATTCAAGGAAGTTGCGGAAAGCGTAGCCCCCTTTCTGAAAATAATTTTCGAAAAATCTATGAACGAAAGAAAAGTTCCGAGAGATTGGAAAATTGCGAATGTTACTCCAATATTTAAAAGCAGCTCAAAGGAGGATCCAGCGAATTATAGGCCTATATCTTTAACGTCACTGAGCGGAAAAATAATGGAACATATAATAGTTAGTTCCTTAATGGGTTTTCTCGACACGTCCAAATTCATAGTGAGTAACCAACACGGTTTTCGTAAGACACGATCCTGCGAGTCTCAGCTAGCGTTGTTAGTTCACGACATTTTGAAATCGGCCGAAAATAAAAAACAAGTCGACGCGATATTTTTAGATTTTCGGAAAGCATTTGACAAGGTTCCACATGAGAAATTATTGTACAAATTACAAGTTGCAGGAATCAATTCACAGGTAATAAATTGGATAAAGGACTTTCTCACCGATAGAGAACAACGAGTCGTGTTAGATGGTGTAAGTTCCAATTCGGTTAAAGTGACCTCGGGCGTACCACAAGGAAGTGTAATAGGACCGTTACTATTTTTAGTATACATCAACGACCTTAGCAGTAACATTAATAGTAAAGTTAGGATATTTGCGGACGACACGGTCATTTACAGGGAAATAGGAAACTCAGAGGATAGATTAACCCTATCGTGCGACTTAGATAAAATTATGAAATGGTGCGATGATTGGCAATTAGAACTCAACATAGATAAATGTTCAGTAATGAACTTCTTCCCAAGGAAAAATAATGCCAACGATTATACGTACAGGCTCCAAGGTAAAACTTTATCAACAGTAGAAACGGTGAAATACCTTGGAGTAACCCTCACTAATAACTTAAGCTGGGGTACCCACATCCATAAAATATGTGGTCGAGCGCTTAGAAAACTTGGATTTGTGAAGAGAATTGTCGGTAGAAGCGATGAAAAAGTCCGTGAGAGATGTTACGTTGCGTTGGTCAGGCCTCACTTGGAATATGCGTGTAGTGTATGGGACCCTGCAGAGAAGTGTTGTATTCGGGAATTAGAAAAAGTGCAACGGAAGGCGATACGTTTTGTAAAGAATTGTTACGACAAGACAGTGAGTGTAACGCAAATGCTTCAGGACGCAGGATGGGAATCTTTAGAAAATAGAAGGCTTAGACAAAGACTAAATCTCCTTGATAAATTTAGAGAAAGCACGTTCGTAGATGATGTAGCTGACATAATGCGCCCCCCATGTTACATAGGCCGTTCAGACACTGCGAGAAAGATCAGAGAAATAGATGCTAAAACGAATCGATACAAGAATTCATTTTTTCCGCGAACGATACGCGAAAGTAATAGATTAGCGAAGTAAATTCAGTAAATTCATGGTGCTTGCACCCCCTGCCACACGCCGAAAGGCGGCTTGCAGGGTACTAATGTAGATGTAGATGTAGAAGGGGAGAAATCTCTGTAACACCAAGTTTCAGATATTTGTATATAAAAGTAATTCTCACAGAGAATAGGAAGCGGCTTGACTTAAATGACTAGATTACTTGATATTGTTGTCTATTATATTTTGTTAACTCCACTTTTAACCATATCTGTTGTTTGAAGTGGTATCCATTTCGGGAATTCCATCAAATTTCACAACATCAAGGTGTCATTGGCTACTAACGAAACTAACTATGACAATGTTTTTTTTTAAATAGTTGCATTTCAGGTATCGCCAATGTGTTTATCTGGAATCTAATTGGAAATCACGATAAGAAGTCTAACTCCGATATCCATCCATTGTTATCTATGGAAAGAACACATCTGGTCTCAAGGAATCCTTTAAAATTTTTAAAATTCTTTTCATTGATGTAGGATCGAACCCAGGTTCATATTGGGAGATGTCTCTTAAGTACACAGTAGAAAATTATGTCGTCTAACTACAGGTGAAATTTGAATTCCCCATCTTACTGGGAAGTGCTTCAAAAAATTTTCAAAAAACTGTGGAATGCATCCTCACAGGAAAAATGCAACTTTTGGGGCCCTCTAGGATCGAACCCATGACACACAGGATTGATATCTCACTTTCTCTCTAGTGAGATGGTTGGTGTCTTTACACAGAAAAATCACCGAGTCAGGGTGCTTTCCGTTTAGCCTTAGAATTTGTATCCTGTATACATATATGTATTCGGAGAAGCATCTATATATGATAGATATTTAGAATTCCACACTAAGATGCCTTGTTTGTGTAAACATAAATTATTTTGTTATATCCTCATTTGTTAAGTCAGAGTATGCCAGGTGAATGCTGAGACTATCTTTGGATTGGAGTTTGCTATGTATTATGTATCCCTATCCTTTGTACTCCTCCTAACCTATCCTGAGCAAACAAAACCCAAAAAACTTTGAGCTAATACTTAATTGAAAATGACAGTGAAAATAGTTAAATTCACAAAAACCAGTAAATATTCTCTGGACAATACATTGCAGTCTTTACGGTGATAATTGCTGTAATAACACCAAAATATCAAAAATGATTGCACCAAGAGCAGTGTATAGAAATGTTAGAATTTAATTCAAATAATTAAATATTTTTGCATTATATGATAAAATAGGAAACAAAGTATGCTAAATTGTGGTGCAACTTGTTTAGCTGTGAGATCCCTAGTTCAGTGTTTACCACAGACCTGCTTGTTGATCCAAAATTTATGTAAGTATTATGTAAAATATGTGGGAATAACCCTTCCATGAGCATGTCCATTTACATAAACATCATGTAATCTTAGTGTAAATGAGAAGGAAAAAATGGCATCAATAATCTGCAATGAAAAGGAAACATGTTTATTGAACGCATTAGAAGGCCATCTACAGGTAGGTCTGGAAACTTAAAGGAGAGGTAGAACATTAGCAGTCTCTTGTGGCCCTATATCAAATTACTTTGAATAGAGGCACCTGGCTGTAGGATGTTTTCATAGTGAATTTTTCTCTCCTCTGGGTTCTCACAGAGCTAGATTCAAACCCAACGTGATGGGAAACCCGAGAATTCACTACATGGGTAAAGGCTAAATTTGCATTTGAACTAATCTAAAACATTCATATTTTCAGAAATATATATTCACAGAACTGGTACAAATTCAAAACAAAGTACAACAATTCCATAATAATCTTCAATTCTGCGGTGCCAGGTTTTGCTTCTGAGCCAACTTCTGCAGTTCTCAACCTGAATACTCTGAACCACTCCCCAATGCTTCTCTTGACAGACGTTGTGTCAAAATGAAACCTATGAATGGTTTTTGCCTTCGCACTCTCTTTAACAAGAAATTTGAACAGCAAATAACATAAGAATGCAAACCGTCAATCGAAGAAGCAGCTAACGTTCAATTTTTAGCCATTCATGCACATCAGCCACTAAATATACGAAGATGCAGATAGATATGATTTATTACTAAACTCAGGAAATAATATTAAAAACATTCACAACATACCTGGTGAAGTAGTTAAAACAATCTCTTTGTGAGAAGCAATTTCCAGTAACACTAGTACAGAATTAATTTGATTTCACAGAATTATATGTAAACATTTTCATTGCTATAAACAATAATTGGTCAACACAGACTCGTAAACAAAATTTGAAAAAGAAAAAAAAACGCTTTGATAGTCTATTTACAATTGGCTTAGCCGTCAAGGAGACCACGATACAGCAGTGCACACTGATTTTACATTTGAATCGTGCATTTCCAAAACGTTGTAAATGCCAAAATTGGAAAATATTACTTTTCATACTAAAACACGTTGTAAATGCCATATCTTTCTATGACAATACAGTTTGTCTGGATAGTGCTGACCATAGCAGGAGAAAACCAAACTAGAAGTAACAGTGCTAGTCAAAACTTTGTAACGTCCAGTCTGCAACAACATGGACATTAGTTGCTCCATTGTTAGTCTGACATACGACAACGACGGACGTTTATAGGTTATGTTGTGTTTTTATTGATTATTTTTTAAGAGTACTTTGAAGAAATGTTACAGGAAACTCCACCAAACGCAGCTCCACAAGATGATGAAAGAATATGAACTTTTCCTAATGGTTACGTGCAGTGACTTTCATAGCATTTGCAACGTTTTGAAGTTGCAATTAAGAAAAAAACATTCTTTAATGTAAACTGATGAGAATTTTTATTTTTAAAAATAACAGATTCAATTCCTACTTCAAAAATAATTTAATGTGTTATTCACCTACTTAATAATAAATTTTTTCTCTGCAAAATATGTTTTTTCTTCTTCCTGTAAAATTTTACTTTTGGCACTTACAACGTTTTGGAAATGCACGATTCATTTGTTAGTGTCATGGGCCATGAAACATATCTAATTAATATATTGCTAAATTTCACAATACGAATCATAGAACAAATCAAAAAGATAATATTTTGTTTCCGAATTGGCAAAGTCGAAACTCACAATACTGAGTATTAGTAGTTGAAATATTTTATTTCCATGAATAATTGTTCTTACGCAATGAAAACTTTCATAGATTATATATGAATGCTGTCAAAATTGTACCAAATTAATAATCTATTGGAGGGGAATTCAGTCTGAAACGGAAGTTGATCGACATATGATCAATGAAATTATGTAAAAATCATGTCAACATTGCTTCCAACAGTTTCCGTCAATGCTTTTTCCTTCACGTTGACAAATTGTTTATGTAAACAGACATGAGTGTTCTAGCCTGGTATTCACCTCCAAACTTGAGTGTCAGAATCTAAAACAGAAAAGCAGACTGTAATTGCTCAATGGCGGAAGTCTGAAAGAATTAGGAATCCTTTGCAGCCAAATGTCTGTGAGTGGAAGAAGCTTAGGAGAATGCCATCTACTGGAGATAAGATGTGAATAAAAGTTGTATTAAATCCTCCCAGAAGGTTAGCCTTCTATAAGATGACACTGTGATCTAATAACAAATTAACATAAAGATTGAATTAATACTTGTAGCAACCAATCTAAGAATAACTATATAAAGCAATGAAATATTAATTCATTTCATATATATTTAAACTAGGTCAAGGGCAGATACTTCGGAGAGTATAATGATCCTTGAAGATGGTTCTGTTCCGACATGTGAGAATAAAAGTTCTGGCAGAAATACAAAAGATGAAAGTGATGCCAGAATAAAGAAAAGTTCAGCTGCTGATCATGAAAGTGTCATTGGTGGGATAGAGGTGCAGTTCATGTACATACAGATGGAATTTTGTGAGAAAAGTACTTTAAGGTAACTATCTTGTCCAAATCATTATCCCCCTTTTAACTCATATTTTCTTCATTCAATATGTTGCCAGTTTTTTAATTTTCCATGGATACATAAATAAGTCTTTGAGATTCATCCTTAAATTATTCATACAAGAGAGCAGACACCAATGAGGTTGTATCTCTTTTGTGAGAACCTTCAAGTCTTTCTAAAGAACATAGCATATGTTTGCCATTTCAGTAGAAAATGTTTTTGAGAATATGAGAGCCACTGAGGTGTATGAGATGCTGGAAATTGTAATAATTTATGTCACTTGTTAATGAATGCTTCTGAAAAGTGCTTTCTGTAAGGTCATTGTGCTGCACTTAAAAAATGAACTTTTTTCAGTATTCAAGCTCTGTGAAGGTACCTTACTTCTCGTCTTACCTCATTCTCCTGCTAAAGCTTTTAACTGCTAATGGGGAGGGCATTAGGACCCAACCAGCCTTTGGTCTGATGACTTTGCAGATTTCACATAACTAATAGATTTAGACTTGAAACTCATTTTTGTGACCCTTTCTTCTGTTGCAGTTTTTAGTGGTATTGATACTGGAAAATTTGTATCTATTCTGAGCAAATATTTTTTAAAAGGGCTAATTACAATTATATAGTAAACAGACTGTAATATATTGAATCAAAATCAATGATAATAGGTCTTTAGTTAAATACAACGAATTTGAAAGTATCTTATATACTGACTCTATGTTATACGCTGTGTCTATTTAACAGCAAGCTTTGTCATCAAAATCTTTGGCTTCATTCATGATAGAAATTGTGTACTATTAATTCACCCCTCCTTAATTTCCAGAACTGCAATTGATGGAGGCCTTTATAAGGATAAAGTGAGAGTTTGGAGGTTATTCAGAGAGCTAGTGGAAGGACTGGATCATTTACATCAACAGCGTATGATTCACAGAGATCTAAAGCCAGTAAACATTTTCCTTGACTCTAATGATCATGTAAAAATTGGAGATTTTGGTCTTGCAACTACAAATATCATAACAAGGTAACAATTTACCTTCATTCATAAAACAGTTCTACATCCTAGCATTGCTACATGTGTAGTGCTTGCATGATATTTAATTTGTACTTTCTATCTCTTGTATATGTGTGAAGGTCTTGGTGGATATATTTGATACAAAAGCCTTCATTAACATGTTCTCTCTTTCTGGCTTGATTGGCAAAGAAAATGAGAGAAAAGGGAAATTTTGAAATTGAACAAAATTAATGGAATGTATAATAATGAGCTATGGCCAGGAGCCACATGTGACTTACCCCAAACTTCCTTATAGTGTGAAGGTCCGATGACTAACTGGAGACAACTAGAAAAAGAATGCACTCACACAAAAAAAAGACACCTGAGATAGGACAAATCACATTGCCCTCTGTGGCCATAGACTTTACTTTTGGCATTCATTGGCGTGATTACAAAACAAACACGCAAAAAATATGCATCATATTGAAAAATTTTGTTATTAAAGCTTGTTTATCATTTATTTTGCAGTTCATATATATGCAAAGAGAAGAGGTGAAGGTTTGGGAAGAATGGTCAGGGTCTAAAAAGAGATTGGAAAAGAGATTTTGGAGTTCCTTTGTCTCAATGTTTGGGAAACAAACGATCTCCATTTCTTGTAAGAGATTCAGACAGCGACTTAGATATTTGCGATGAATGCTCCTCAGCTGGAAGGTGCTGCTATACCCATACTACAACAAGTGAAAGGAAAAGTTGGGTATGGGATACCCCCTCCTGAGAGGGAAGTTGCTATTGTATTCAGGGGAAGTTAACCTCAGATTTTTTCCGATGCGCATCCTTTGCATTGCAGACAAGAATTCGTGAACCCCACTGCAGCCCATTGTATCCCCTCTGTCTAAGGAAATTCCCTATAGTCTTTGAGTGTAAAAGGGTTCGGAAAACCCAGCCTTAATGTTTTCTGGGAATGCATTCCCCAACCTGCATAAAACTTTCCCTAGGAACGGTCTTCCCCATGAAACCTTCAGGTTTTTCCAGAGCTAAAATTTTAGGGGTGCTCACCAGTTCCACCCGCTCTTTTCTCTTTTTTGTTGTATATTGTCTATTAAATTATTGCTTGTTTCATCTCAATTGCATTGAAATGGCAATGTTAAGGTGGCAAAGGTAACACTCTGTGACCATTAATTTCTGCAAGTTCATAAATGTAGCATTGTTTTGATATGTCTTTATACGTTGTTACATAATCCAATAATCCATCAAGTAATCCATTCTGTCTTGGTCATGTGTTCCTCTACTGCAACACCTTTCTCTCTCAACCACTAAACAAATCACTTTTTTACGACTTATTTGCATCAGGGAGCTGTTTATATGAACAGAGTGGTAGGAAGTATTGTCCATAACAGTGACAGAATTCTTTTCAAGGTTGGGAATAAGTTCTATCAATTACTTTCTCAATCGGTAAAATCTCAAGGTTGGGAATAAGTTCTATCAATTACTTTCTCAATCAGTAAAAGAGGCTCGTTATTCTTTTTCTCCAAACCAAAATAATCTGAGATTGAAAACCATCTCTCAGGCTTGAATACCAAGAATGCGTTTACGCCTTGATTCTCCCTTTCTCTTTGACACACTCTCTCGATCGCACATCTTACCATAATGAATTAAACAGAGTTGAAATTGATCTAAAACAAATCTGCAAATACCGTAGTTAAATTAAAATTGTAAATTTAAGTTACAGAATCTAAATTACCAAAGAAATATCTAAATCTATCACAAATGAAGCGAAACTTAAATGTAAAAATTAATTTATGCCAACGCAAAAAGGATGACTTAAATCTACTATATAAAAGAATATATTAAATCAAGTAAAGAAAACAAAAAATTACAAGTTAAATCACTTTACATAATAAAGACAAAAATCTGTAAATAACTATAAAATATAAGTGAAAAAAGGAATAAAATTTAAGACTAAAAACCGGCCTAAACTATAAAACGAAAATTTACCGAGATATTACAAAGAACGAGAATTGCTGCGAAAAGAGCTTCCAAGCAGTCATGACCAACAGAGTGAGAGAGAGCCAAACTGGCTGCTAGAACTACAATGCTGTACAGATATTCAGGCTTCCCGCCCAAAATTGGGACTTAACTGATGGCTACGGCTCCCCAACCCCTGAAACACCTCGTGGGCAGAGCACAGATCACAACTTAGCGGCTCTACCCTAGTTACATGTTTGAATTCAAAAACAATATTTGAGACACTTTATTTCCTGCAAGTTTATTGCATCTGTCTGTTACAATTTGGCCTGCTTTCTAAAAAAATTCTTTCGCTGGGCACTGATGATCCAGCAGTACACAATGCTCTTTGAGCTAAATCACAAAGCTTGGGGTGAAACGTTTACCTGGCACCCCACCACTTTAAAGGGTCACTGTTTCTACTGAGAAGTGGTTCATCGACATACTTGTTAACTTGAATACTACCACCTGCAAAAATCCTGCTTTCTACCATCTCTGATCTTGGAGATAATTCTCTCTTTGCACCTTTTGTATGCTTCAGGGTTGCTAAATCCATATTTTTGAAATCCAGGATCTAAAAATGTTGCCTCGGCTAAGAGAGGATTGTCTCTGATCTTTCCAAATCTCTTTTCTAGACCTTCTAATAATTTTTCAGCAAGAGAAGTGACTTGATAGGGAAGATCTTTCTTTTGGAGCCACTTGTTGCACCAGTTTGTCAGAGCATCAATGAGAGGGATTATTTTTTAAGAGGTGACCGCTTTCTCACTACTTATCACTTCCCTCACATCTTTGAATACCTCCAAAATCTTGCAGCAATTAAACATAAGCTCTATCTCATCAGATGTTAGGTTTTCTAAAGCAGGGTATTCAATTGCTATAAGAGACATCAATGAATGTTTGATTTGCAATACTCTGGCTATCATATCAAATGTCGAGTTCCATCTTGTTTTCACATTAAGTATAGGACACTGAAGTTGGATTTGCATTTTTTAAAGTTTTTCTTATCTTTGAGGGCTTCTTTTACAGAATTCTACAATTTTTTAAACTTTTTCGAGTACATCATTAATTTCTCTTAGACCATGTTTAACTAATAAATCGATGTTGTGGGCATAACATGGATACCTTTTCCACCCTACAAGTTTAATGGCTGCGACTATATTTGCGGCATTGTCACTAACTGCTACCTCTATCTATTTGTCTAAGTTCCATTCTCTAGCAACCCTTTTCTGTTCTTCACCCAAATTTTTGGCTGTGTGCCTCTCAGCAAAGGGAAACTCCAGTAAATTTGATCTTAAACCAAAACTTGCATCAATAAAATGAGCTGTCACTGCTATGTAATTATGATTGACCTTAAAAGTCCAACTATCAGTGGTGATGCAAAAATAATTTCCTGTTTTTAATTTGTCTTTGAGAGTCTCCTTCGTCTTGTTATATAGCTGTGGCAAAAGTTCATTTTAAATTTTCTTCCTGCTTGGTATATTATATGAATTATTTAATCTTTCAACAAATTCTCTAAAGGTAGTATTTTCAATGAGTTGAAAAGGTAGATAATTTTTCAGTAGAGTCTCCACCAAGGTGAAATTGATTTCCTGTGTCTTTTTATCTGTTATGGGTTTCCTAACGAAACTCACCAATGTACAGCTACTTCCACATAAATCTTACCATCCTGTATAAAGGGGCAGTGAGTTTCAAGCGAGCAAGCCTTAAGAAGAGAGAGAGAGGAAAAACATGGAGGAGATACTTCATGTCCTACCTCCGCTAGCAGTGTTTGAAATGATTTTTTTATGTTATTAATATTAAAATCATTTATTAGTTTCCATGGTTTGGTGGCATTAACGTAGCAGAATAGTATTATACCAACACAGATGTCGGAATGCATGAATTCAGCGGTTTAAAATCGGTTGTAACGATTTCGTATTATATTTAGCTTTCCGTCTCACAAAGAGAGTCACAAACGTCGCCACGAGATCCCGTTATTTCCGAAGGATCGAGGCAATGACCTTCCCTTGAAATTTTTGGGTTTAGGAGACGGCTAGAACAGCATTTGAGGGATATATCCACAAAGCCTGCCTCTGAGCCAGCTTCTGTTCAAGACTGGAAGGGGAGAAAGAAAATTTCCGCGCACTTTGAGTTA
>KZ309282.1:501635-547718 GCA_000376725.2 Ladona fulva | reverse complement strand
CTTCATGATGGACCTCTGTAATGCCACCACCTCCCGGACATCCGAATGGGTGGTGCTTTTACGTCCGGATAAATTTCCATTACAGAAGCTCATCATGATAAATTGTAATTGCGCCTGGAGGGTAAAAGACAGTGATTCACCAGGCTGTCTCACTGCCGGTTGGTGAACTGAGTGCCACTCTCACTATTTGGCCGGAGATATTGTTGAAGCCTTCTTAGCATGGTTAAACCTGAGCTATACATCGCCTCCAACCTCCGTTAACACCCCTCCGCCCCGATGAGGCAACGAACTGTGGCAGTGCGAGGAGGGGATATATATATCCGGAGAAGCGTGTGTATATATATATATATATATGTACGAGTAAAAGTTGCTTGCATACTGTAAGCTTAATGCAAGATAGATTATCTACGGCATTACACACCACCTGCAACATTCCGCCTTCCATACACCGAGTTCCATGCACCATCTACAACAACCTAAACGAATTATTCATAATACGTGCATACGAAATGTCCTAGCATCGAACCTGGGTCTATGAGGACAAATATTCTTGCACAATACAATAAAAATCCCTATCTTTTATAGATGTAGCAAATTTCAACCTTCTACCTGCCCGGGAAATATTGTTACGAATTTTTGAAAATTTGG
The DNA here is from genome assembly GCA_000376725.2 of Ladona fulva. Classification (NCBI taxonomy): domain Eukaryota; kingdom Metazoa; phylum Arthropoda; class Insecta; order Odonata; family Libellulidae; genus Ladona; species Ladona fulva. The sequence goes on along the minus strand of KZ309282.1, from coordinate 547,070 downwards.
TCATTCGAATGGTCCTGGGATCAAACCTGGGCCTTTAGGGCAAACAGCTTTACGGCATATGATAGACAATCGTCTATTCTAACAACTCCGTGAATTGCATGTTTCTATCTTAACGGAAAATACCCTAAATGAATTCATAACTTCAGACAGAAACACTGCCCTAGCATCGAACTAAGGACCCTCAGGGAAAAAACCTTTAGGTGTACTATAGAGGTGTCTAATCTCTATCGGTGAGGTGAATTTCAACGTTCTATCTGACCTAGAAATACTCTTAATGATTTTTTGAATGTTTTACACTAAGTACCTAGCATCGAACCTGGGGCCATTAGGTAAAAAGCTCTTGCGGGAAACGGAAGATAAAATCATTTTCTAACGATTCTGAAAATTTCAACGTTCTATGTTTATGCTAACTACGCTAAACGAATTTTTGAAAATGCGCTCAATGCATTCTTATGGGAAAATTGCCGTTTTTGCTGCCTCCTAGGATCGAACCCATGATGCCTAGAATGGATGTCCGTTTATTCCATAGTGTCCAAACCCGGGACTTTACGGCAAAAAAATCGGCGGCTCTGTTAGGCACTTCCTTCCGCCTCATCTTTAGTATCCTATATGTATATACATATCCGGAGAAGCATCTATATAAAGAGAGAGAGAGATATATATATATATCATCAGCCATTTTCAATCCGACGTTGGATGTAGGCCTCTCCAAGCTCTTTCCAACTCCAACGAGGCTTCTTCGGAATTCTGGGATTACTCATTCTGTTCGTTACGAAAAGATAGGGCAGCTTCTCGTTGCCATGTCAATCCTGTCATCTTCCTAGCCCAGGGGTGCTATGCCCTATCTCTCCGATACGCACGGAATTGGGTTTTGTTCGGAATTTTCAGCCATCTTGGCAGATTTTACGACTGGAATCTCATTTGGTATGCTCTAACTCAGAATTCCGATTGTGCCGATTTAGTCTCCCATTTACAAGTAGCAAATTTTCAAGTAGCTGACAAAATGTCTACGACAAAAAGTCCTACGACAAAAGTTCTTCGACCACCAGTCCTTCGCCCAGCAGGCCATCGCCCTTGCAGGCCTCGCTTCTGGTGTCGTACTTTTATACCCAGCGAGTATGAATACCCGATCGAGGATTGAACTAGCTCCTGCCGCAGACAATTCCAATCATTTCGGGAAAGGTTATTGGCCGCCGTCTGATTTCTGCCAAAATTGCGAATTTCCAAATTCCTTTGTTTTCCGCTCTTCTCCTAATTGTCTCGGGAAAGAAGACCCAGAGTACGAGCTCGACGCTTCAAGACGACGGACGTACAGTTTCCTTGAAAGATTGTCCTTATACTTTGATGAAATATTGTTTTTAAGGGTAGCATCATAAATCTTTCCGAGAGGGTTAGGATATACAGAGCAAAGGCCTTTCATATGTGCCCATACGAGCGTGATACTCTCTCACAGTATATAAACGAAGCACCCCATCCAGCATAACCTAGAAGGTTTTTCCTTTATGAAACCTTCCATTTATGAAAGATTTTACCTCCCAGTGAATCTGTAAGGTACAGAAATACATGAAATCTAAAACGTTGAATCAAAAACATGCTTCAAATCCAGGTAATTGTAGTAAAATTTGAGAGAAACTTGGACAAATGTCTTAAATACTTAGTAGATTAAATATTACTACACATAACATGTGAAAATATAAAATAAACATTATTAGAAAAATTAACTCTTTTGTAAAGAGAACACATGAATATTATATAACATCTAACACAAATTATGTTAAAGATTTGTTGAAGAAATGAAGAATTACGCTAGACTTGATAGTACATACGTCTGATGGCGTTGCAAATTACTTTGAAAGCACGATTAAAGAATTGGTTGCATTCTCTCTATGTTAATTCAATGTTGTACCAGATTCGTTCGGCCCATGATTTTATTTTAGTGGCAAAAAGATCAGCTTCCTCTGTAATGAACTTTGTCACTTTTTCTAATTCTTCGAAGGAAGATTGTTCCATGTCTTCTTAAAGTTATCCACAAGTTTTTTGATGTCTTCCAAGTTGTCACTCCCCTTGTCAAACTGCAACATTATTGTATTGTATATATTGCGACTCGATATTCCAGTGCGTCACTCGCAAAATAGGTAAGCAACCTCCCAATTCTTCGCCATTTTTCAACATTACCCTGTTTTCTGACAATTTTACCACTTTTTCGGTCACCATTTATTCAGCTTGACCAAACTCTTGGCGATTAGTAGTCCATTCTTAGTCTTCATTGGTTTAATAACTACCACTCCTTCTTCCGGGACATTCTTCTCCAATCGAGCTTTAACCACAACTTCTGAATTTGAGGGAATGCTCAAGACTTTGTTTATGAGAACTTTGGTCCGTTTCATTGATGACACAGATGATGAAAACAAAAGTTCTTCATTCCCAATTCAAAGTAGCTCATTCTGGAAATCTACCACAAAGTTGAAGTCTGTCATAATGTCCAGGCCTAACATAAATTCGTCTGTGATGTCGGCAATGAGCACTTTAGTTTCAATTTCTATGCTTCCCAAGATGATGCTGACTGAGGTTTCCTCCCATATGGTGCATTGCTTTCCACTGACTGTCTTCAACATTGCTTTGTTTGATAAACGGGTCACTGGTCGCCTAAAAGTCATGTTTGATCTCATCACTGATCTGGTTGCTCCTGTATCAATGGTAAAATTGCAAGGCCGCCCATTTAAAATGCCTGACAAAATAAGGCTTCCTTTGCTCTTCTTGACGGTTGAGATTTTAATTCCTAGGCTTGAACCCTGTTTGCCAGCATACGCCCCTTTACACTGTAAACTCGGCATTTCCTGAACCAGTCTTGCGAGCTGGACTGAGGCTATGGGACTAAGGAACATTGCCTCTCACAAAACCACAGGATGGACTTCGCAAATACAAAATGCCTATGCTCAGCCAATGGATACTGGGAGCAATTGACAAAGGAAGCCATAGATATCCAGCTAAACAAGGACAATATCAATAAGGATGATGGCTTTGCACTGAGCAAGGCTTGGGACTCCTTAACAGACTGATGACAAATGATTCGATTGGCTGACAAACAGCCAATCCCACCCTGCAGCACTGAAAGTGAAAGGCACTGCATCCTTCTCCTCCAATGGGAAGGAAGCACAATCATAGGCTCTTCACCGATTGGAGAACAAAAAGTGAAAGCCCCTGAATTTTGGGTATATAAACCCCAGTTCTGACCTCTCGACACCTCTACCCTAAGGATGATGGCCAGATCTCACCTGAATGCTAACCTGCAAGAATCTTTGCCTCTTTATCTTGCTTGAGCTTCTCCATCAGCATTTCAAACATCTACTATGCCTCTGCCATATCGCAGTAATCAGTAGAAAAATGTTTTCACCATAAATCACTTACAGTTTCGCAAATCTTCACTCACTTATCCCACTTCTGACACCAAAATTGTTACATACCCATAGGATAAGTGAGCAAGAAAACAACGCACTTTATTCCAATGAACTTAACTTTGTCCACAACTATCCTGTGTGTGGTGAAGATAAATATGTACAATTCTCTCATAACTTTTGTTATGCACTCAATACATATGTGGTACGAGAGTAAGGTGAAAATTTCTCGTCCTGACACAGAAATGGTGTTCCAATCAGCGAAAATTTATAATCCCTGACTGGGCGCATGTGTCATTAGTTCATAAGACAAGTTTCAATTTGTTCTCTCAAGTATTTGGGAACAGATGGAAGTACTTTGAAGACAAAATATTGATATTATCCCTTTTGCAGGACAGGATCATTCGTTAATGAACAGTTGCTGGAAAGTATTGATACTAGGAGTGGTGACAACCGGTCTTTTCTGAATTATTTTGGGGATGGATCAATGACTGGTGAAGTAGGCACTGCTCTTTATGCTGCTCCTGAGCTGTTTGCAAATGGAAGAAAAACTATCTACAGTCAGGTAATTTATTTTCAAGGCAGACTTTGAACCTGTTTTCTCCCAAACCTGTATCATATTCATTTTCTGAGTATTGGAATGGTTTCAGCATAGTTCTTGATTAATTTCGAGAAAATTCAGAAAGTGCATTGAATTTAAACTTAAGGAGAATGTGTTTTATAAGCCTTATATTTTAGTAAATAGAAGATTTTGTCTCAGAAATTTATCATAAAAAAATATCATTGGTATGCTCTCAGAAAGAATTTGTAAATAACCATAATACAATGATTATCATATCTCACTTATTCTTGCAATTTAGTTCTATTCAAAATACAAACATTCATTTTTCAGTTTCATATTTAATGTCAGCAGGTAGATACTTCTCTTCAAAGATTTGTTTTAACTTTATGGCCTGTTATTATGATGTATACTTAAAATGGACTTTAACTTATATTCACTTTAGGGAGTTGTGTTTCAGTGGTTTACTAGAGTTAAAGTGATGGTTATAGTTATTCTCCCATATAATATATGTCACAGATTAGCATGGATATCGGTTAATTCTTCTCTTTAAATGTAGCAAATCATTATAATATTCAGCTTTGTAGTGTACCATACTTTAAGTTAATTTTTGGTATACATTTTAATACTGGGAGTAAGAGTATGAATTACACAAGTATGACTTTAATAACAGTGAACTCTCAATTTTCTGTGTTCCAATTATCCAGTTTGCAGATTAAGCATGCTACTCTCTTCTCCCAATAGCTCAATGCTTTGGTGATATTACTCCAATTGTAAAGATAAGTTTATGCTTGAAATTTTAATGTCTGAAAAAATTGTTTATTAATTTCACTATCATTTGCTTCTTGATAATTTTGTATTAATTTTAAAGTCATGAATGGTAATTAATATTTTACTTTCAAGATTTTAGTATTAACCATATCATAGAGTAATTTAATAAAGGGCAATCTTATGGGAGAATTTGCCCACCTTTTTTCCTTATCTTTGATGGAATTGACGTCCCCTTCTCACTCATGGGCATTTCTCAGGCCTCTGCCCTAGAATGTCAGCTTTTCTGTTATATACACTCAAGTTTGGAAGTGAATAAATACCAAACTAGGGACACCACAGCTAAACTAGTTGCACCAAATTTTAGCATACTTCATTCTCCTTTTAATTTTCAACCTCCATTTATGCAAAAACTTATCTTTATACTGTAGGTATTTTGTCATGGTAATAGAACCCACTTTTTCAGGGTATTTAACAGAGTGCTCTCTTTGAAATTTTATTTTCAGAAAAGTATTTATTCAATCAAAATGAGATATTTGCACTTCATTAACACTTTCAATTCTGAGGGTAAATTTTCAATTCTTGCCAGTGACTGATGAATTTTTTATGAATATAGATGGTTATTGAGAACCATGTATTGACTGAAGAAAAATCTGAAAACAAAATTTTTACTTTGATTTTTTTATTTTAAATTTGGACAACAATCGTGGTGAATTTTTGTGAATTTTTCTCCAAACAATAGCATTACAGCTCACCTTTTTATTTGCTATGCTTATGAACAGCTCAATGAGTGTTCACTTTTCGAATTTTTCCCAAACTTAGATAAAAATTTTAAATAAATCAATTACTCCCCTTATTTATTTTCATTAGGCTCATACTCTAATATGGAAGTATGGATAAGGTTGTTTGTCTATAAAACGGAACAGACAAGTACTAGGATTAAGGCAAGGTGTAAATACTTTGCATGGTAAAGCTGTGCAGATAAATCTCAAAGGAATAACAAGTGTGAAAAATAGCAGCATGACTGGGACTCACACCCATTTCCAGGCATTCCCTTGACAGTGTGGAAGAGACATGGCATGGTAGTTCAGTAGTATCATACAAACTTTGAAAAAGTATTCTGAAATGTCATCAAAATCCATCAAATGCATTCTCTTTTAGTTGATGTTCTTATAACACCAGATGGAAAGTGAGTTTGCAAGGAGAAATCATCATTGACTAGACAATTTTATGACTTTTTCGAAATATCAAAACATTGCTCTACCTGTACTGCTGTAGTAGTACCAAGTTGAACTGTAAAAAATTATTTATTACTGATAGAAAACATGCCATTGTCATATTGCTTCTAGAAATCATATTTTGGCAAAGCATGACAAAGGTTAACTTAGGAAATAGTTCATTTTGTAATGTTATCATTACTATATGACAGAACTTTGGTCTTTATCTCTAAAAACAAAAGTATCGGGAATCTTCACTACATTTAAATGTGATTTCATATAAAATAAATTGCCAAATTGTGGTTAACATAGGATAAACTTTATAACTCAAAACCAGTATCCATAATAAAAAAATTTAAGAGTAAAAACATGTTTCAAGAATCTTCTCAAGAAAACTCAGCCAGAATCTACCGGCAAGCAACTCGGTGGTGCAATGTGTGGTTGCATACCACCCCCTGATTTTTCCCTTTGATGGAATTTGTCGATGTTCCATAGCCGTTTTTAGCTCAAACTGTTCACCAAACTTAAATTACCTTAACAGTTCTTCTTCATATTTGATATACTTAAACAACAGCTAAAATTAATGTGCACTTTTATATTCTTTTTCCCAAATTTTGATGAAAAATTTTACAAAACAAAATTATTCACCTTTTATTGTCCTCAGGCCCAGTCTTAATGCGGAAGTACAAAAGGTGTTTCTTCATAAAACTGAATATACAATTCGTAACTTAAATTTCAGTACAAAAGTACAAAAGGTGTTTCTTCATAAAACTGAATATACAATTCGTACTTAAATTTCAATAGTTCTAACGCACTTTATCAGGGTTATTTGGGAATGTTTAAAATGATAACATAATACTGCACTACTACATTGCAGGATTAATTTCTAATTTAAATAATTACACATACATGAATACTTAAAATTATCAACTAAAATAAATATTAAAATCATTATAAATATTTATCTATGTACAAATTCTTTACAAGTTCATTACACATACACAACAAATTCACCAAAAAATCATCCAATATTATGTAATTGTTAGGAATAATATAAGTAACTGTAAATTTCAATAAAGATAATAATAATAAATTTGAAAAATTAATGAAATAAATAAAATTAAAAAATGGAAAATAATAAAGAAATATAATACAATTAAATGAAATTAGCAACTAATATTTTTGTGGAAATCTACAAAACATGGAAGAAAGCAAAGTGAGGGGCATCCTTTGCAAGCAGGGCAAAAATATTTCGTATCCTTCCCGAACCCCCTAGTTCAGCGTTGAACACATCTTAATGGCACACATTTTCGTTTTTAGGAAATGTCGTCTGTGGAAAGTGCTTTGACAATAGAAGGGACCTGGAGGGTACCTATGGGGGGCACAGGGTACGAGATCGGAGTAAGATGGGGAAAGAAGGGTACAAATTACAGATAAGAGGAAATCGTAAAGAGGAATTTTGGGAAGGGTTGTTTGTTACAGGAAATAACTATTAACTAAGAGAAGGTGGAGGATGTGGATACCCAGTTTCTTATTCCACTTACCCCCTATAAGTGGAATAAGAAACTGGGTATCTTCTGGGTAAACTTCCACTTCATATTTACTTACCAGGGGTCTCCACATCCTTTGTGGAGACCTGCTGAAGATGGAGGCTTTGTCTCCGAAATAACCATTGGGCCTTCCCAGAAATCAGTAATCCAGAGCTTCCAGTTTATCTCTGAGAGCGAGTTCCGCTTGCCAAAAGATGGCTTACGGAGTGTTTTTAAACCTCTTCCTTTTCACTCAAGCAAGTAGCAAAGTGAAGCGTCTGAACAGCACAGAAGTAGAAGGAAAATTGCAATGGTCCCTCACGAATACCCAATGGCAATGTAGGGAGGAATATGTCAGCAAGGGTACAGCAGATAATCCTTTTGTGGACACTACGATTTTTCGACATAACTGAGAGTTTACAACCCTCATTGTTCTAAGAGCCAATTTATATGTCACCACCACTGAAAGCTGTCATAAAGAGCACAAGTGGAACCCTCCAATCCCATACCAATACTTCAGAAAAAGGAAGCATTCCTACCATGCATGTGGAAATCTTTTGTATGATAAACAAAATACTGTCACACGTTCTAGAAACCTCTAAAAAGAAGAAACCTTGGGCATTTTAGGTTACTGATGGAAGGATTCGTTATCAGGATATAAATAATAAATGAATGAAATTTGGGAAAAACCAATGATTAAAAAAAATTAAAGTTGCAAAATATAATCATCATAAAAATGGAGTTTTTATTAATATTAATAAACGAAATGGTTTTATTTTAGTAATTGTATGTCAGTGAGTATCAAACGTGACAACAGAAGGGGTTGAAAATCACGAATCAGCAAATTTATTTACCTAATTCCTAAGTTGAAAAAACAAGGATCTCCTGTTTTTACTACATACTACTCCAGCCTACATAAAATCCAAAATAATAAATTAGGTGAGGAATAATTCATTTGGATATAGAGTGAGGTGGTTTAGAAAGTTAAGTGGGTGTTAGGTATTATTTTCAAAGAATAGTTGAAAAATTATAATTACCTAACATTTCTAGCAGTAGGAGTTCCCTATATTACTTACAAGAACTTCTTCTTTACCATTAACTTTTTCTTCTGCATCAAAAATATACTGAAAAACACGTCGAACAGAAAAAAAACGAAGTCGAAATGTACGTACGTACGAAATGCAATGACGTCAGATGGGAAGGGAGAAATGGAAGTGCTTGGAGGCGGCACTACTTGAAGAAGGCCTTTGAAAAGAATACGGAGCATGGACAACGATTGTCGTCCGCAGTCACTGGACGACGATCATTGTCGGTCAGCATTGAACATGTTAATCAATTACTAATGCTAATTAATTATTATTTTGTAGACAAATGTTATGGGGAAATCTATGGGTGCCAATTTCGGCAAAATGCATTGAGAAATGTAGTCGCCAGCTACTTTTCGTTACATATCCATAGGAAAAAACTTGAAGTGAGAAAGTTTTTGAGAAAAAGCTGAATTTATTTTCTGTGAAAATCAAAATCCTCCAACTTTATCGATAACGTAAAAAACGATTTTTATATTTTGGAGGTAACGCAGACCTCGGTGTGCATGCCAATGACTTCAGCTAAGGTGTTTATAAAGCGATTTGGCTATTACTCTGATTATTTCTGATAATCTAATCTGGAAATTCTTATGTGGAAAAAATGAGTCATTACATTCCTTGGAAATCCTATGGAGAGAACGTTTGACCATTGATGAAGGATGCATTTATGTGGTTAAGTATTGCACATAAGCTGCTAGTGATATATAAACTTTAAATATGAACAACTGAATATATTTTTCTACTGTCAAACTGACATTAAGAGATATAACTGCAGGTATGGCTGAAAACGTTTTATTATTTAAGTTACTAAAATACCAGAATTACAAATACAGAATAGGGAAAAAAAATCTTCGCTAGTTGTTAAACGGGTAAGTTCGATAGTATAAACAGACATTTCGGCATCGGCCTCTGATGCCATTTTTAAGGAATATTGAAATGGCATCATAGGCCGATGCTGAAAATATGAAACCATTCTACCTAGGTATACTAAAAATTTCTGTCAAATTCTTACCTCGGCTTCTCCTAGCCTCCTGAAAGAAGCCTGTGAGGTCTGGAATAGAGATAAAAGGGAAACTTCTACAACTGCAGACACATAGTGGGCTGAGTAACTGAGCTAAGCAGTGGAAGGGGTGAACCCTGAATCTCCTCTCCCCCTAAATCCCCATGCAATGCAATGTATCATTTTTATGGAAAGCACTGTACTAAAAAAATATACCACTTTGGCTTGCCATAATAGGAAGTGCAGGGGAATTTTTCTGCTGATGGAAAATTAAAAAAAGAAAAAAAAACTGACATGAAAAATGTTTTACAGGACTGGGAATTGAATCTGGATCTTTCCTGGTGACTGGTCTAACCAATATACCCATACCCAATAAACTTTAAAATGTTTTTCGCACTACACTTTTCGGGCGGAGGTAACTTCATGTCCATCCCGATTTCTCGGGCCTTATATTCCCGCGATGAAAAACCAGAATCAGGTTTTTAGAGGCATAAAAGCATGCTCTTTCCTATAAAAGTAATTCGAAAAAGTTTCGAGAGGGTATTTTTTTGTAAATGTGAGCTGAATATACCCAATTTTCGGCGTCGTAACGAAATTCGTAATATCTACAGTCAAATATTAAACCAACGGAAAGCATTTGGAAAGTGAAACTTTTTATTCTCTTTGTGTTACATAGTTATAAGGCACAAAGTATTGCGTTAATGTTATGTATATTTGCAGAGATATAAAATGCTAAACTTTAAAATTTTTTTCGCACTACACTTTTCGGGCGGAGGTAACTTCATGTTCATCCCGATTTCTCGGGCCTTATACGCCCGCGATGAAAAACCAGAATTAGGTTTTTAGAGAGATAAAGGCATGCACTTTCTTTTAAAAATAATTTGGAAAAGTTTCGAGAGGGTCTTTTTTTGTAAATGTGAGCTGAATATACCCAATTTTCGGCGTCGTAACGAAAATCACAATATTTGCACTCAATTTTTAAACTAACGGGCGACATTAAGAAAATGAAACTTTTTATTCCAACACCTTGTATACAGTAGTTATAAGGCACAAAGTTTCGTGTTTATTGTATGTTAATTTCAAAAGATATAAAATGCCAAACTTTAAATTTTTTTCGAGCCATAATTTTTTGGGCCGATTTTGCTTCAAATTTTCTTCTCAGATTTCGCTCATAAAAGATTTCTTATTATTTTGTTTAATAGAGCAACATAGGTTGTATAAGAATACCAAGTTTTGTTTTGCTCAACGGAATACTGCGTGAGATAACGTGTCTCAAACTTGCTAAAAATCGCTGTCTAACTGTAGAAGGCTGCGGTAGGGGGTCAAACAAATGACTATATCTCAGCAAATATTTCATCGATGGATGTAAAACTTGGGAAATGTTCATAGAAGATATCAAGTTATGTTCACACAAAATTTCATTGAAATCGGTGATGGTCGAGCGGGGCATTTCCTTGAAATTGGTCCACTTGACATGGAATGCCCCAAGTGACTTTTTTTCCTGAGGTTCTGAAAGCCTTCTTCGGAAGAAGAGAGCAGAGGTGGTCTTTGGAATATCAGCAAGATGTTATGCAGCTCATTCTTCCGTATACTGGCATGCCTTGTCTTTCATGGTGTTATTTACCGTTAAAGATCACAAAATACCATTTGCTGTTTTTGATAATTACACTGGAAAAGATTGATTGCTTTATACCATCACAGAATACCTACTTGCATGCTCATTCGGACAAACATAGAAACATCATTGGATGCCAATAAAGGGACGAGTAAAATAAATGGGAACATACATAAATAGAGAAAATATGAATATATAGTGGAATGGTGAAATATCTGCTAGAGAACATCTTCCAAAAGTATTTTTACAGGAAAATTCATGAACTCGAATTCAACGATTGCATTTGTCGTACCCCTGTATAACCATAACAGTTTTTCAAATTTCGTTTCTTTAATCATGTACCTCGCATTTTGAATAAAAACTACATTTTGCTAAATGTAAATGTAGGAGCCAATTTTAGCATTGAGTGGGATATTCCCCATCAGTCTCTTCTCAGGGAAGCATGTTAGATAAAAAGTGGCTTGATGGTGTCCTCTATAAGCAAACTCACGTTACAAAACATAAAATTAACCAGAGTTGTAGTGAAGTGTTTTGTTGGATTTTGAGCCTAGTCTTGAATAGATCATACATTTTGATGAATTATAACCTTTTTTGTTAAACAGTTTGTTATTAATCCATTGTTTAATCTAAAATATTGCTACATTGTTTAATGAGAATGACGATGATGAACAAATAAAAGAGGGCAATGTCTTTGCTCCAAAAGTTGATCATATTCAAGCTAAAACTGCAAAAACACTATGAGAATAAAGTAATCAATTTACATTTACATTAATACCACACAAACTACCGTATGGCATATGGCAGGGGGTGTTAATACACCAAATTCCCTAATTATTCATCCTATTTACGTGTCTAATATTATCTGGAAAAAAGAGACCAATAATAACTATCAGTCATTCAACAAACTTAGCAAGAATCACACCTATGTAACACAGCAATAGTTCACTTGCTCTTCAATTATCCCATCTTCAGCCATAGCGAAATTAAGTGAACTAAAGAAGATCCATTCTCTTTTTAAGGTTGAAAGCACGTTTTTGTATATTAAAGATCCACGAAAACATTCCCTACTCTTTTTCGGCGGGCAAGCAATGATAAGATTTACCTCCCGCTTCTAACACTTTCATCGTTATATCGCTATTTTTCACTCAGTCCTATGAGAAACTATTTTACTACATACACACGTTGTTGACTCTTATAGTACATATATTCGTTAATTTTATCGTCGTATGTTTACAATTCTTAAATATCTTGCTTCTAAAAATTAATAAAACAATAACTTCTTTCACAATAAGTAAAAATGACTTAACTATTATTATTACTTGTAACTAACTTAATTAATTTCTTATTCCTCTAAATAATACATTTGTCTACATAAATTTGCATAACTAAGAAGAGTAACATAATAAAAAGTTTTAAAATAGTGATCTTGAATTATGTAATATTTTTTCTGAACCTGAAGCAGAGTTAACGCTTGCTTCCTTTTGAAACTATTCGATCAATTAATCACAAATTACATACATTTTATGTTGAATTTATTTTCCCTAGGTAAATGAGAAAAATGTGTTTAATTATTTAAAATATTGGCTACTTCCCCTTGAAAGTATGTACATTACTCATTCTGTCTTCAGACGTCGTAGAGTGCGGATGTGAGGAGCTCTCTCTCCACAGGTCCCCAGATCCATTCATTTACCGAACACCAACTGAGAGGATGGCCGTGAAGGGTAAGGGTAGGAAGGAGGAAGTCGATGAGGTCGCTAAACTGGTGGAGGACAGCTTGTCTCCCAAAGTGTTAAAAGNAACAAACCAAGCAGACATAGTTTCATAATAGAATTCATAATTTTAAAATTAGGGTTGAACAGCCTATCTTTAATTAAAGAAATTAACAATTAAATGAGATATTTAACTAACGCAACTCGGCATGATCAATTTTGCCATCATTAAAAATGGACAATGAAGCAGGATCGTACAAATAATTCTCAGAAATTAAGTAAACAGCTATCTAGATTTTTACCAAATTGATCCTTCTCTTCATCTGGTCTTGTTTTGTACATTTTATTACGGTGAATCCAATGCTTTCAGTTGCTTTGATGACATTTTCACTTCCTATTTTTTGGGAAATACAATTTCTAGGATAAAGCGAATACCTAAGTTTCTCGCATGCTTTTCACTGTTTGTTATTGTTTTTAAATCGCCGATATTATTCCCTCGTTTTGATTCATATGTGGCACAACAGTGCCATGGCTAAAAATCATACTACGTGAAAGGGTGCTATCTAGAGGATAGCTACCCAGAGGATAAATTTTCTCCGCGACTTTGAAGAAACAGATAAATATCTAACCAACTACTAGTTTTATCCTCTGGAAACCAATCCAGGGGATAAGATGAAGTTTATAGAAACCGGCCATAAGAATAGTAAATAATGTAAGGTTTTAAAATAGTGATCTCGAATGATGTAATATTTTTCTGCACCTGAAGCAGAATAAATGCGTGCTTCCTTTTGAAACTATTTGATCGATTCGAACAATTAATCACAAATTACATAAATGCTATGTTGAGTTTGTTTTCCCTAGGTAAATGAGAAAAATGTGCTCATTTATTTAAAATATTGGCTACTTCCCATTGAAAATATGTCCATTACTATTAAAGTACCTAAATTTTTTGTGTGTTACATACATATATTTATCTTCAGCACTGATTAACGAAATAAATTTCCCAAAAATAAGCATGGGCTGGTATTTGTATTTCTAAAATTGCTTCGACAGCTGAAGCTTTTCCGTGCATATGTGCCACTGCTGGGCATCGAACCCTAGGCAACTTTCCACAAAGGCGAGTGGGGTTCCCCTTTTTGCTATCCTGTAGCTCAACCAGGCAGTTTATGGAACAGGGGGAAAACCCGAAATCGCGTGTAGGACATAAGAGAGAATGGTTTATAGTTAAAAGAATGGTCAGGGAATTTTATAGAGATATGGAGTGATAAAGGAAGTTCCCCACAACCCGTGGACACTGAGAGATATGAATAGCGGGTGAAAGGGGTGAATAGGAAGAAAGAATCAAGGTAGAGTTAACAGGCTCTAAGGAGAGGTGGAGTAAAACAGTGGGGGTCGGGTCAAAGAGATGGGACAGATACCAACTGTGCAGGTGGATTTGAAATTGCAATGTTTCCTAGCAGTAGTCAATGAATATGCATTCTCAAGGTAAATTTCCAAAAATTGAAAGATTTGATCAAACATATTATAAATTATTAGTGAACTATCCGTTTATAGGGTGAGAACCCGCAATAATGACATATGCTGGGAAGTCAAAATAATTGGGAAGTACGAGAAGATTAGCGCTATCATCAGAGAAATGGAATTATTTGGTATTTAGAATCACACTTCACGAACCAGCAGGGTTTAGAACAGAAAACAACCAGGATCGAATTTGATTCCACACCATGCTAAACGTTTCTCTACATAACATCACGATTCCACCGAAGAACTTCTCTTCATAAGAAGAGTGGGAACTTTATGAAGGACTTGGGTTGATTGCCTGCCATTTATTGCTGTCTTAAGACTTATTTTGCTTACCCTCCCTTACCTCTGCCCTTCCCTCTTCACCTCTGTTTGGAAGACTCAACAGCAGCAACTCTTTGAACTAAATTCGGAAGGTGCGAAAGATGGCTAGTTTAAAGGATATCCAATCCCCTTAATGTACAAAGTTGCTTATCAGCCTTTTCCTTACTGATTGAATTTAGATGAGTGTATTCAGTTAAACTCAAAGTAACTGTAATTTGACACTGCCTAATTAATAACCTATTCAATTTATAATTCTCCTCCCCTCATTTACTGGACTCAACCCAAACCAGACAAAGTTATTCCTAAATTCTAAGTTGAAGTGATAACTTAACTTTCAAATTGAATTGGGCAATATTTACAATAATAACACATAATTTATTATAATTTAATAATTTATAATAAATATAAAGCATTAAATTATGAGATTTTATTTAAAAAATCTGGAGATAGCATTTATTTTCAAATTTGCCATTTACCAAACTGGCCTACCATATCCCTAAGTCAAGAAAATAATTGTATGCATTAATTTGTTTTTTTTTGTTGAGTAAATATAACTGTGTCTTTATTGAAAGATATTTGATTTATTAAGAATGGAAAATTTGACGTCTCTCTCCTTCTCTCGCAGAAAGTTGACATCTACAGTTTGGGAATCATTTTCTTTGAGATGTGTTACCATCCCCTACTGACTGCCATGGAAAGAGCCAAGGTACTGATGAGCATTAGGCTTAAAGACATTATAATGCCTGCAGATTTAAACGAAAGTGATATGCCTCAACAATATCACATAATAAGGTAAAATGGTGTTGGGTGATAATTATTTATAACAATTTCTTTAGATTGATTTTTGAGAATCTATCTCTTATTTTAATCTTTTTAATAAGACCTATTTAAACTCTGTTCTCTTTGTTATACACCTTCATGAACAGACAAGGATCTATCTTGTGCAGTTGATGAGCTACTGCTTTGGTCCAAATTGGTCAGGAATTTGAGATACTTATTTAATTCAGTAATACAATATTTACCCAAATATAAGACACTGAACATGAGATGATTTATAAANTGAAGAAAATTTGTGTTTTTCCCCCTTTGGAAAATAAGTAGTCTTATAGTGCTTATATGAAGAACCATTAAATTCAAACAAAATAAATAACAAAGTCTAAATGTTTGCACTCAAAATTATTTAAAGACTGAACACAAGTTTCAGAGTTAATTTGATGCAGAAAATTATTTCAATGTTTACTTCAAATTCGATCTTCACTGTTTGTATGGCTATTATCCCAAAAATTTTAATTGCATATCAGATCATAGTAGATATATTAGCTTACGAGCATCCATGCAAATTGGCATATTCCCGTTATCCTTTTACACTATTATTCAAGGATTGACATAAGGGCTTGGAGACCTTTCAATAGTCCCCATTTCAATCATAGACTGAATTTGTTCATTGACCTTGGATTTCCAAGCAAAAGAAATCCAATACACCTTTTGTCTGAAAGGAGTGCAATCAGTAACAATAATACGGAATACAAAATTCCTTGCAAGTCCAGGAGAAAACGATTTCATTTTAATGTTTGAAAAAGGCATTCCTTTCGTTCATGAGATAGTTGAGCTGAGTCAGCAGCTTCTTTGCTAGGGAAACTATCCTCTTCCTCAGCTTCTGAACTCAAGGTAGTCGAATTAATGGGTAAGATATTTAGAACTTGATCACTATCTTTAAAAGCTAAATGTATTTCATCCTTAATAAAATCTATGTTCACAGAAGTCTCAGTTAACCAATCTACACCGAGAATGATTAGTTTCAAAAGGTCCTTTTCCAATTTCTCAATTTCCCAATTTTGATAGAAATCAAAGCTTGTTCAGTTATAAGCTGCGATTTCTTTCTATTGCACAAATCAAATAAGATTCTCTTACAGGTAAAATAAACAATTTTGGAAACCTTGCAAATATAAAATTAAAGAGCTTCTCATCAATAGGAGATATTTCACTTCCAGTATCAATCAGGGCTATGACATTCACTTCCCGACTCAAACATCTTCTGCTTTCATTCTTTCCACAACCCTTTTTGTCTAAAAGATTGACTAGAGGGTTTCCATCAATAACTTAAGTGGGAAAATAAAATTCACTTTGTGAAATTCCACTTGAGTACATTTATTTGAACGGCCGATTTCGAACAGAGTTAATTCATCATCGGGTAAGTAAAGCGAGTAAAACAAGGAATATAAATGCAGGATAAACAAGGAATATAACAGGAGCCAATAGGAACAGAGGGTGGAGTATAGGTCATCCAATGGAAGAAGAGGTGGGTGTATTAGGGGTAGGGAGGGGTGGAAGGAAACCAACGGTTGACAGCAGCGGGGAGTGGTAAGGGAAGAGATGTATGTTCGTGAGAATGTAATTATGTTGTTTGTGTTGTATTATCTTAAGTTGCTCCAGGTAGTTCAATTTACCACCCTTATATTGAAAATGGAGGAGGGTGACAGAAAAATCTGAATGATGTTTTGCTTTGAGTAAGTGTTTGGCAAAGTGAGAGGCGTGGGAATTGTTTTGGAAAATTTATCTGTGTTCTTTAGTTCTGCTGTGTAAATTCCTTTTAGTTTTACTGATGTAAATAGCCCTGCAGTCATTGCAACTTAATTTGTTTATCCCTGATTTTTGTTCTTTGTCAATTTTGTCTTTATTATTTAAAAGGGTTTTCCCTATGTTGCGAGTAGTATAGAATGCAGGTTTCATGTCATTGTGTGTGAGTATGTTAGAGAAATGATAGCTAATAGGACCAAGAAAGGGTAATTTTCCCCAATGTGGTATGTCAAGGGAATTGGAAGTGTTAGTGTATATTCTGATGATGTTTAATTTTCTTTGTTTGCATGAGAGGATAGTGTCTTTTACAGTGTACCCATTAGTGACAGCAATATGTTTAATGATATTTAATTTGCGAGCAAAGTTTTCTGGAGTGAGAGGAATGTTTAAGAGGCAATGGATTAAACTGTGGTATGATGCGTGTTTATGTGAGATCGGGTGGTTTGAAGATTCATGTATTGTGTGGTCTGTGTATGTAGGTTTGCTATAGATGGAAAAATTAATGTAACCATCGTTCTTAGTGAGAGTAAGGTCCAAGAAATTAAGTTGGTTATTGCTTTCAATTTCAAGAGTCAATTTGATCTTGTGATGTAGTATGTTTAAATAAGAAAAAAACATCTGTCTGAGGGAACCATTCCAAAAACACACAACATCATCAACATATCTTAACCAAATACCCACAGATTTTAACATACTACATTCTTACATAACCTAGGTTGTTGTAGTTGATTAGATTAGATAATGTAAATTGTTGTAGTTGATTTTAAAAATTCCTTTCCTTAATTCCTCTGCACTGTCGGAGTTTATCAGTACGGAATCCTTCAGTTTAAACGATCTGCCCTTTAGATTATATTCCATTTGACTGTTGGGTATTTTCAATGGAATGGGAAGCAGGTGGTTGACTACTGAACGGAATGGTTGTAGGTAGAGGTGAAGATTGTTGTAGAGTCATTTGAGGTGGGTTAGGTAGAGGTATTGGAGTTTCTTTCCAACCCGGTGTACAAGGGGTGGGTGCAGGCATAGGAATAAATGGATTCATTGCACTTTCTACATTTCTCCTTCACATATTATTAATCCTACCATTCCTATCGGGCCATGTCATGTCAAGTGGACCAACGGTCCCCCGCTCGACCATCACCGATTTCAATGAAATTTTGTGTGAATATAACTTCATATCTTTTATGTACATTTCCCAAGTTTTACATCCATTGATGAAATATTTGCTGAGATATAGTCATTTGTTTGACCCCCTACCGCAGCCTTCTGTAGTTAGACATTGATTTTTAGCAAGTGTGAGACACGTTATCTCATGCAGTATTCCGTTGAGCAAAACAAAACTTGGTATTTTTATACAACCTATGTTGCTCTATTACATAAAATAATAACAAATCTTTTATGAGCGAAATCTGTGAAGAAAATTTGAAGCAAAATCGGCCCAAAAAATTATGGCTCGAAAAAAAGTTAAAGTTTGGCNCCATCGATGAAATATTTGCTGAGATATAGTCATTTGTTTGACCCCCTACCGCAGCCTTCTACAGTTAGACATCGATTTTTAGCAAGTTTGAGACACGTTATCTCACGCAGTATTCCGTTAAGCAAAACAAAACTTCGTATTCTTATACAACCTAAGTTGCTCTATTAAACAAAATAGTAATAAATCTCGTACGACCGAAATCTGCGAAGAAACCTTGAAGCAAAATCGTCCCAAAAAATTATGGCACGAAAAAAATTTAAAGTTTGGCATTTTATATCTTTTGAAATTAACATACAATAAACACGAAACTTTGTGCCTTATAACTACTGTATACAAAGTGTTGGAATAAAAAGTTTCATTGTCCTCAATCTTGGAAACGTTTGTTACTTTGATCTTATGTTCATACTTAGCATCTTCATCCAAAAATTATCCAAGAACTTAGCTTTTAATTCCTCAAATGATGAAGATATTGTTTCAAAAGTCTTGTCTTAGCATACCCTACTAACATATTTATGAATATTTGTAGCCGGTGGATATTTGGAATTGCCAAAAGAGTAAAATAACCTTCTACCTCTTTTATAAATTTAATATGATTTTGGAATTGAGTTCCACGAAAAGTATGTTTATTCACACGTTTCCTAGGGATCTCTCCACTACCAGAATTCACTGCAGTTCTATGTAAATTCCTAATCACTTCCTTGCAAAAAGTTAACCTTAGCTTCTAATTATCTAATTCTAATATATCAATATGTTCCATTTCCTCCCTCATTAGACTACTAAATCATGTTTGAATTTGATGGATTGTTTCAAGAAATCTTCTCTTTCTTTCTCCTCTCTCTCTTCCTTATCCCTTAGCAAAAATTGCATTATTGTAGAGGCCTGTAAAGTTGGTCTTTCAGATAGCCCCTCTCTACTCCTTGGTAACGTCTCAGCTAACCTTGTTAGATCATAACTATCACTTACCCTCTCCTGTTTGGTTTTAACTGCAGTTTTTTGCAATACGTCATCTTCATCGGATGACATATGCCAAATATCGCGATACTTGGTAAATTATTTGCATTTCTCTATTTAATTCGAGATATTCAATAAGAACTTATATTAAACTTTTTAATGTACTAATCCTAGCAAAAAAATCTTAATACTATTCAGTCAAATAAATTTTAACTCATGAAATATTTCCTAAGAAGAAAACTTATACCCTGATACAGACTAATAAAATCACATGCAGCCATTCAAACAATTTACAAGACAAAATTATAACCGTGATCCGTGACGAAGGGAATTAGGTACTATGTCTTCTCTCCACTACGGTCCACCGAGGAGAATTTTCTACGAGGTAATAGGTTGCACCATGGAGTAAAGGTAACGGAAGGGATTGAGACTGTTTTTTCTTGAACCAGAGGAGGTATTTTTCATCTATTTTTCTCATCATTCCAACAAAAGATTTCTTGATCTTTTTCAATTTTTCTGCAAGACTACTATAGAAAAACTACTTGTTACATGTTATATTAATATCGGGATTCTTGTATGGCTCTGCCACTCGAAGTTCTCTTAGACACTGATTTGATTATCTAGCCTCATCTTTACCACAGTGCTATTATGCACTACTATAAATTTTGATTTAAAACTCAAAAAGGGGTGAAAGTAGTAAAGAATATGGAACAAGTTGATAGTATAATTCTTTGAATTGGTATCCCTGCATTATCATGTAGAATAACAAATAAAAGTTCATTCTTGATAAGTCCATGATAAATTACTTAGTGGGCCATGAAATACTGAAATTTTTCTTCAATTAACAGACCGAGAAGTTGGCCATCCTGCTTTCTGATAGTTTATAAACTTGTATTGTATCCCAAAGAGTTTCGATAATTCATACAAAGAAAATCTGTGCTCAGGAAATCTCTTTATTTATAAATATAGCAAGAACATGACACCCTATTTACAGATCAACTCCAAAAATTGGCAGCCCTACCTTATGAAGTTGGTATCCTTGAAATGAATTCATGAATTGTTCAAGAAAGGTAATTGAAAATAAGTTCGAGTTTACAGCTCGAGATTTATCTGAAAAAATAATTGTAAGAAATTTTATAATTATTAAAATTGATAAGTTGGTAACCCTGCTAAGAAGTGGTTTCCATAAATTAACAAGTGCCATAGATTTGGCATGGCCAAGAGCCGCATACATTAGAAATTTCCATCACAAGATTCGAAAAAATTTTCCACCATAGTTTTTGCATGAGATTTTCCAGAAAGTGAACGAATGGTTTTCTATGTTTGTCGTCAGATGAAATAGCAATTTTATGTCAATATGACTGACTTTTATTAATACATTGGACTTACTACTACTTATTTCTAAAGTATGGAGTTTGTAGGACTTGTTTTAATACAAAAACTTTTCTGGAAAATGACAGACTAAATTTATGACATCAGTCTGTATTTTGTTTAATAAATTAAAATTTAAACAACTGACAAGGTAAAAAAAAATTATGTGTTTGCCTAAAAGGTCTTTTCTTGAAGTACTGCTAAAATCTAACTTATGAAAGGCAAATACGTAAAATTTAAAATATTTTACTTAATGATTTTTGAAGTTAAACTCGGATTTGGGGTAAAGTGACTCATGCTGTCCTTCTAGAGTTAAAGCGTCAAATGTTATTAGTTGCACTTTTCTGTATAGCATAACACAATAATGCAGTCCATTGCCCTTTTATATTTAGGCAATACAATGTGCTTATAACACTAGGCACCAACGGCCAAAAAATTATGACAGAAGCCGGTTTCATCAGCATTGTAAATATCAACCGCACTGATATTCTATAAAAAAAGTTGTAAATTTGGTATTTCCCCATAGTCCAGCAATACCTGCACTTCCCTTTTAAGTTTTGTTTTTCTTTAATTTGATATTGCAAATTGATTTCCACCAAGGCAACCAACCTTCAGTTGCTTTAAAATCATTGTTGTTGCACATTTTTTTAGCGATATACTCTAACATTGGTGCAAGGATTTGCAGTTTGAGTATAAATGAGTGTGTTGCTATGCCTTTCACGTGTTCTACTAATGTTATTAGTCTACAATACCACATTCCAGGATATCACTTAGAATTTGCACACCACATGTAATACCTATGAGTTACAGTTAGCAGTAGTTTGTTGTTACCAGGGTAGGTTCGTGATGATATACGAAAGGCAAATAGAATACAAACATTAACAAGTAGAACCTTGAGCCCATCAAAGAAAGTACTTACTTTTCCCTCATTCAACCCAGCTTTGAATACTGCTGCCCAAGTTGGGATCCACATGACATAATGTTATATAGTCTTGGATTTAGAGATGGTCCAACAAACAGCAGCCTGTTTTGTCAGTGGTGATTCCAGGTTTGACAGTAGTGCTATGGCTATGATAGAATCACTTGGGCGGAAATCACTCCACGCAAGAAGATTAGATTAACGAACCGATGGAAGCTTTTCGAAAAATTCATCGGTTCAGATATTTTAAGACGATGTAGAAGACTTAATTCAGTAAAAAAGGAGAATGATCTTCGAGAGGCATCGACAAACTGTTGCAAGGAATCAATCTCTAAAACACATAGTTACCTTTGTTCGTTCTTTCCACATATTATCAGAGAAGCTAATAGTGTAGATGAGGTTAAGTGTAAACGCTGTACGCCGCTGGCGACAGGCACGCTACAAATCTAAATCATCTTAACAGTTTTGTTTTCATTCCTCGAGCTTTGGCTCTAATAAACAGCTGCCTTTGTGATACGTAGGTCTGATCGTCCAATCAAGCAGAGTCGACTGTATTTACCATCTGTTTGCTTTATTTAATATTTGAGCTGGTGTAATATTTGTAAAAGCACTTGCAAGCCATGTGTTTCTGCTTTTAAGTGATATTTTTCATGAGTTAAGTGACTTTATATCAACCTTTTTGGGGCAGATGCAACAATATAAACAAAAATTGATTGACATCTCTGCCAATAAATTGGCCGTTCCCACATATAACTCACACTGGATGCAATAGAAAACTCCTCTGCTAATACAATTGAGTGATGAGCAATTCCCGTTCAAAGAGAATTCAAACTGTTCTGCACAGTTGTCAGATCGGGCGTGCTATGATTGCAGAAAGGCAGAAGTGAGGATGCACAGCACCAATGGGGTTGCTGCATCCTAAGTATGTCAGAAAGGCATATCACTGGAATGTGTGGATGCGAGCCCTCTATAAGATTACTCTATAGTGATGCTAACTTACACTACAATATACAGGTAACAAAATCAGTGTTATAAAGTTCTACAAAACAATTTACAAGACAAAATTATAACCGTGATCCGTGACGAAGGGAATTAGGTACTATGTCTTCTCTCCACTACGGTCCACCGAGGAGAATTTTCTACGAGGTAATAGGTTGCACCATGGAGTAAAGGTAACGGAAGGGATTGAGACTGTTTTTTCTTGAACCAGAGGAGGTATTTTTCATCTATTTTTCTCATCATTCCAACAAAAGATTTCTTGATCTTTTTCAATTTTTCTGCAAGACTACTATAGAAAAACTACTTGTTACATGTTATATTAATATCGGGATTCTTGTATGGCTCTGCCACTCGAAGTTCTCTTAGACACTGATTTGATTATCTAGCCTCATCTTTACCACAGTGCTATTATGCACTACTATAAATTTTGATTTAAAACTCAAAAAGGGGTGAAAGTAGTAAAGAATATGGAACAAGTTGATAGTATAATTCTTTGAATTGGTATCCCTGCATTATCATGTAGAATAACAAATAAAAGTTCATTCTTGATAAGTCCATGATAAATTACTTAGTGGGCCATGAAATACTGAAATTTTTCTTCAATTAACAGACCGAGAAGTTGGCCATCCTGCTTTCTGATAGTTTATAAACTTGTATTGTATCCCAAAGAGTTTCGATAATTCATACAAAGAAAATCTGTGCTCAGGAAATCTCTTTATTTATAAATATAGCAAGAACATGACACCCTATTTACAGATCAACTCCAAAAATTGGCAGCCCTACCTTATGAAGTTGGTATCCTTGAAATGAATTCATGAATTGTTCAAGAAAGGTAATTGAAAATAAGTTCGAGTTTACAGCTCGAGATTTATCTGAAAAAATAATTGTAAGAAATTTTATAATTATCAACNATATATTAACTCAAAATTACCTTGAGATAGCATTTACACATAATGACAAAATTAAAATATTTAGTACAAAGGAAAAAACTGTACAAATCTTCAAGATTTATAAAAATGTTTATTGGTTTCAGCGCGAGTTTACGTCACCATCAGAATTGAGAGGAAAAGGAGAATGACATTGTAATGTACATAGAAATGGGAGGGGAGGGGGAGAAGGGGGGAAACAAAGTAAGGAAATCCGTTGACAAACGTCAATGTATGTACTGATAAGGGGGAATAGATGTGGGAGAAGGGCTGTTAGGAGTGGTAAGTGGTTGTTAGAAAAGAGGAACTCATTAGTAAGCTGAAAAGAATGGAATTTATGGAGGTGAATATGAAGTTATTCTATTAAGTTAAGCTTCATCCCTTTCACTCCTCGGTGTAAAACGATGGGAGAGAAAAAGGAAGAGTGACTCTTGGCAAGTAAATGGTTGGCGAAATGTAAACATCCTGATTTATTTACAAAGGCAGTCTTGTTCTCAATTGCATATTTGGAGATGCACCTCCTTGTTTGACCACATATACTATACTACAGACATTGCAGTCTAGTCTGTATATCCCATGTTTATCATAAGGATTAAAATGATCTTTAGTGTTGCAAAGAAGAGACTGCAAATTGCTTTTCGTATAAAACGCAGGGCATTTTGAGTCGGATGCAAGGACCTTAGAGCATTTGTAACTGCACCCATCAATAAAGTTTAATTTAAACTGTTTGGGTAAGTTCTCTGAGTGATCAAGTGGTGGAATAAAGATCTCACGTAAGGCCAGTTTTCTTTGTTTTTCGTGGAGTAAGTTAGTGACTAAATCTGGCGGGTAGCCATTACGGGATGTAATGTAGTAGATTGTTTCTAATTTTTTGTTGCAATTTTTGGGAGACAATGGAATATGAAGGAATCTATGGATTAAAAAATGGAAAGCTGCGATTATGCAGGGGATGGGGTAGTTAGAATCAGTGGGAATCACATGGTCGGTGTACATTGGTTTTCTGTAAACAGAAAATGAAAACCAATATTCTGTGTGTATTTAATCCTATTTCTCGTTCTGCCGAGTTTCTGAGGGAAGAAGGTTGCCAGTCATTGTTGTAGTGCAGGAAGACATTTCCTATGTCTTTCCTAATCCTTCTGAGTCACAGTTTTAGAATTTGGATCATTGTGATACAACTGTCAAGCATTTTGATTATTATTTTTTTATTCTGTTTAATAAAATATTTCCATTTAAATGTAAGTTATGAACATGTAGGGATTACTATAAATCTTCTTGTAGGAGTATGTTAATCTTCATAATTATGAAGTGATAGTTATTTTGGCTAACTTGCTAAGATCCAGTTTAAACTTTTATTTGCATTAATTTAAATAGATTTTTGCTTATATAATTGCATCAAACCTTTAGGGCCTTACTTCTAAGCAATTATTAACATAATGTTTTCAATAATGAAATGAATTCATGGAAGAGTTGAAGGTGAAGTGGATGCTCTTCCTTTTGATTGATTCCTATGGGATATTCAAACCTTGCTTTTTACTGCTTGACTATGGAAATGACATTAGTTACACATTAAATTGAAATATTGAGTTAGAGAATGAAATTTCATGTGGTCTTGAGTTGTAAGTTTCCAACCATTCTTGCATAAAGTTTGGAGCATTCTATACTCTATGTTGCCCCAAGTTTCATTTAAGTATGATTCCAGGTGGCTGCTCAACCATGATCCCAATAAAAGACCCACATCGCTGGAACTTCTTCAGTCAGATTTTTTCCCTCCGCCACAACTTGAAGAGACTGAGCTCCAGGAAATGGTTAGGCACACTCTTCTAAATCCTCAAAGCAAAGCCTACAAATATCTAGTGGATTCTTGTTTTAATCAAGTAAGTTTTCGCTTTCACTGTAGCATAGTCTTTTAAACCTCACTCTGTGCAGTTACTTATGGTTATGGTGCAATGATAGGCAATTAGAGCTCAATATAGATAAATGTTCAGTAATCAACTTCTTTCAAAGGAGAAATAATGCCAATGATTATTCATACAGACTCTGAGAAAAAACTTTATCAACAGTAGTATTAGTGAAATAGCTTGGAGTAACCCTCATTAATAACTTTACATAGGGTACCCACATCTGTGATATGCGTGGATAAGCACTTAAGAAACTTGGATTCGTGAAGAGAATTGTCGGAGTGTAGGAGCAATGAAAAGGTCTGACCAATGCAATGTTACATTGCATTGGTCAGACCCCACCTGGAATATGCCTGTAGTGTATGGGACCCTTCAGGAAAGTGTTGCATTCAGGAATTAGAAAAAGTACAGAGAAAGATGATACGTATTGTAAAGAATTGTTACAACAAGTCAGTGAGTGTTACGCAAATGGTAATCTTTAGAAGGCTTAAACAAAGGATAAATCAACTTAATAAATTTAGAGAAAGCATGTTCAGAGATGATGAGCTGACATAATGTGTCCTCCATGTTACATAGGCTGTTCTGATACTCCGAGAAAAATCAGAGAAATAGATGCTAGAACGAGTTGTTTCAAGAATCCATTTTTTCTGCAGACAATAGGTAAAAGTTATCAATTAGAGAAGTAGAGTCATGATGCTTGCACCCCCTGCCACATGCCAAAAGGTGGCTTGCAGGCATCTACATATGTAGATGCATATTTTTACATAATGTATTCTTAGCTTTTTTCAGATTATTTTCCTGTTAATACTTTTATTATTTTTGAAATATAAACAAATTGCTATATCCTATAAAATCATTCTATGGAATCAACAAACTGAAAACTAAGTCTTCAAGTACAAGATTCATGTTTTCCACAGTAAACAGTCTCTTAGACACATATACAGGAAGAATGAGAGATTGGCCTATTTTTGGATTTTTAATCAGAGAATAGTCAAATATGATCTCCAGTTATAATTATTTTATATAATATTTATAATAATATATATAATAATAATTGTTTAAAAGAGCTTCTCTTTGCCTTTAATGTGTATTACATTAAGAGTCAATGTCAATCTCAATCTCCTGCTTAATCTGAATTGAGCTTAATCCAATCAAAACTTGATAAATTTTGCACAAATTCATGATTTTTTTTCATATCTATACCATGGTGGAACAGCAATCATACATAACTGGAAAACCAAACCTGTGCGGTGTATAGTCTTGAATCATTCACTGCATGTTTTGAGAATTAAACGTGATTTATTTACCTTTGAATAAGCATCAAAGAAATAATATATCATAAGCAATTTTTAAATGATTAAGGTAATTTTTTTCTGAAAATGATGGAAGGAGAGATATGATGGTTTTAATTTAATATTAATTTAATATATAAAATAGGGATAAAAGTATGGTAATCTTGGACTTCTGTATTCCACGGTAAAAGTATAAGAAGCAGATACACTACTTCTCATCAAACATTTTGAACACCAAAATATTAATGTAGACATATTAGCAATCATCAATGTAGATGTATTAATTGTACATATGCCTCTATTTTTAAGGTAGTTACTCCAGCTGAAGATTATACCTTCAACATGAGCCTTCATCCATCAAACCTGGGCTTTCTTCCACCTGCCCATAAGTACCTTCTCCAAGAAGCTGTGAAAGAGCAAATTGTGACTGTTTTCCGTCGTCATGGTGCCATCTGTGTGCCAACTCCATTATTATTACCTTCTAGTGCTTCACACAGATCCTTAGGAGCTAAGTCTAATGCTGTGAATGGTTATAGGATGTCACCTCCAGATCCAAGTCAAAGAAATGCATCCTACGTGAGACTCATGACCCGTTCTGGAGGAATAGTCTCTTTGCCACACGACCTGAGGATGTCCTTTGCCCGCTATGTGGCCTGGAATGGCATTTCTCATCTCAAAAGGTTTTTTATAACTTTCCTTTACAAATTATAGGGTAAAAATGTTAACAGTTTGTTTGTTTTTGTGAATATGCAATGAGGTATCCATTGGCTCATACTTGATTTTCAAGAGATAAATAGAAAAGGAAAGGGTTAGAACAACTTCCTCGCAAGTCTAGGATTGTGTCCCAGCTACATCAGACTTTTTTCTTTCTCTCTTGTTATATTTGTGATTACCTTAAATAATTGTGTGTAGCTTGATCTTGTGTATAGGTCAACATCTGAATTTTTATAATATTTTTATATCATTTTAAAGCTTTATATAGTCTATGCTCATATTAATTATTTCCCATTATAATCTATAAAAGTGATTTTGTTGAGGTTTTGGTCACACCCGCAATAACATCTTTTATATAATTGACAGGAAATATCCATCTGTTATATAGGTTGACTTAACATTTTTTAATTAAAATTTTGTCTTTAAAGGTCAACCTTCACACAAATATGTTCTCTTATCCTGATGACTATTTATTATCCATCTAAGCTAATTGAAAACATTTCCCACCCATTTCATCTTTGAACATCCCTCAATCACCTTTATGATATTTATGAAGGGTGCACAATCTAGTATACTTTTTCTGCGTATAATTCCTTTCACTATCCTATTCTGATATTCTTTATTGTGCCTTCTCATTCCTAATTGAATCTCCCTTCATAATATCTGCATTCTTTGACTTGTCCTTTTCAAATATATTTCTACTCAACAAACATTTCTGAAAGTAGTAGAATTTACTGAGTTGTTTGTGTTTCTGCTTCATGTAAGTTAATACATTATTTATAGCATTACCTTAACTCCCCATTATTCATTAGGTTTTCTTATCCTATAATCTACTAATTTTCCTCAGTTTAAAATTTAAATATTTGAGGACTTTGATTTGAAGTTCAATGCATTCTTAACAGTTCTATATCTGAGCCGTGTGCCAAGTGAGAGCATTAAAGCTCCCTTATATATGTTGGTAGTGTCATTCCACGTCAAGTGGACCAATGGTATCCACTCAAACATCACAAATTTCAATTAAATTTTGTGTGAACATAAACTCATATTCTCAATGAACATTGGCCAAGTCTTACATCCATCAGTGCAATACTTGCTGAGATATAGTCATTTGTTTGACCCCCTACCACAGTCCTCTATAGTATGACATCAGTTTTTATCAACTTTGAGACACATTAACTCAGGTAATATGCTTCTGAGGAAAAAATAAAATATTCTTACAGAACTTTTGTTGCTTTATTACACAAAATAATAAGAAAACTTCCATTAGCGAATACCACGAAGAGAATTTGAAGCAAAATTGGCCCAAAAAATTATGGCTNACTGAAAAAAATACTATCAAATATTCACCTGTTTTAAAAGAATTAAAAGTAGAAGTAGATCCAATTTATGGCTTTGAATTAGCTATGAAAATCATGATTATATTGGAAATTTGTAAAGATTGCTTTCCCCTGCAATAATGTTTAGAGAGATGTCTGGTCTATCCAAGTGCCTTGCGTAAGAGGACCACTTCATACATAGACAAGTTTCTTGTCACAGTATAAACCCATTCATGGTCCTGGGAAGATAAAGATATAATACAGTTTAATTAAAACGTATCAAGAATCAATTTATATAGAGTTTGAAGAGGAATACTCTTTGACAGAATGAAAACATTATGACAATAATTATTGTAAAAACTTTTATAAAAGCTAATATTGCATGTTTAGTTGCCCAAAGATCAAGTTACAACTCAAGTTTTTACAAGATAAAGAGCATGTTAAAATGATAATAAGACAAAGTTCATAGCTTCAGATGAATCAATCATACAATTACTAGACAAGTTTCTAGTTATTCCAACAGTACATTTACGTTCATGGTCCTGCCACCTTTAATAAAATTTAAATGAAATCATATACATTTTTTTATGATTTTGGGCAGGTGATTGTGATAGGTTGTTGCTCCCACAGTAACGGATGGTAATGGTAACAATAAACAATCAATCTCATTAATTTTAATGTGACTAAAGATTTTGTTTTAACCACTCTTAGTTTAACCAATTAATGAGCTGGACTAGTTATGCAGTCATAAAAAAAAGTCTTAGAACTACATTTCGTGACCAGTGTCTGCTTGATAGGGTATGCAGAGTATGTGAAGAAGAAGCTCCCACAGAAAAGGCCTATGAACAGTGCATGCCACATCCTCTGTCAACCAAGGTTTGACCTGTTGCAGGTTTGCATTTTCTAAAATTCAGATTAGTGTAAGGTACTCTGAGGAACTTTTATTCAGAGTAAGCTACATTGAGGAATTAGTTACTAATGGGTGTGCTCACCCCCTTGGGAGGCAATGTGCACTAAAATCTTGATTACACATTAATCTGTCAATCTTCTTTTGTATTTTACATTAAAATGTCGTTTACATGACAGTAAGAACCCCCTAATACAATGCCATTTGCCAACTCTTGAGACAACAATAATAATGCCATGTGCAACTTTGAGACAAAGAAACCATTGATAATATCAATAAAACTTCCAGATATACTGTATGTTTTAACACCGAGATAAGGTAAAAGATGGTATTCAATTTTGTACATGATTGTTTTATATGATAGTTCCTCTTAAGAGTATATACTCAGTTCACCATCATGAAGACACCATTTAAAATGCATGGGCGCATGTATTTTAAACAGGAGATATTCGGACACTGTTGCGACATTTGTGTAAAAATATAAAGTAAGTCAAAACTGTTTGAATTTTTTTCAGTATTGAGTGGAGTTGATGCCGGACTTTACTGTGTGTTTAACTTTTGGTTCTTTACTATCATAATCGCATAAAAAACGAAGATGTTACATTTCAAAGAAATTTTGGATTTTTTTCCTATTCTGTTTGAAAGCGTGCCTTAAGTTCTCTAAATTAAAAAACACAACATTTTTAACATCCAATTCTGCCTCAAATAATTTTCTTTCTGATAGTATTATTTATTTTGTAAACAAACGTTTCTGAGGCAAGTATTTAACCCATTCCACGCGTCAGCAATTTTTAATGCTGTATCTCCTGGCAGCAATATTTCTTAAACTTTGCTTTAAAAACTATTCGACTTATCATATTTAATAGCCCTAACTCTGATGTATAATTTTCCTTTTAATTGGAAAAAAATTTTTTCTTGACTTTAAAGCTTGGCATTTTTATATCTCTGGATATACATATAAGATAAATGCAAAACTTTGTGACTACGTAACACATGATGGAAGACTAAAAGGTTTCATTTTCCTAATACCTTCTGTTACTTTAAAAATTGTATGAAAATATTATGAATTTCATTACGATGCCAAAAATAGGATATATTCAGTTCACATTTACTAAAAAAGACACTCTCGAAACTTCAAATTATTTTTATAGGAAAGAGCACGCTTTATCACCTATAAAATTGTAGACTTTATTTTTCATTGCAGGCATATAATCCCTAAAATTAGTAATGAATGTGATGATGTTGTTGCTGTGGCAACATCTTGTACATTACCATATATTGCTGATTTTACATTATGTCATTTAGCTTTTATTATTGCTTGATTAACTTTGAGTCTTATGTCATCAGGATCTAATCATTTTGTGAATTATGTTGTTCCTGACAAGTTGGTCAAGTTAGTTATGTCTTCTAAACTTTCTTATTTGGGGAGATGCCACCTACCTACCCACATTGCTTGTGTAAAATGACCACTTTACACTCTTCTAAGGATTGCTTGAACTCACCAGCTTAAAGTGCACATCTATGTTTACAGATGACTTTGGACACACGAGAGAAAAGTAAGAAATGTGGAAAAAGTTTTTTGTAAGCTAAGGTCAGTGTAAGCTAGATCGGATAAATTAGACTTTTCAGCTGAAGAGTTAACATGTGTAATTCATTTTTTGTGTGCTATATCTTGTATTTCTTGTGTAACATAATCTGTAAGTCCACTAGTGGTGTTTCTGCATCAATGACAGCGGATAAATATTCTGTAAGTAATTTAGTGATTCCACACTTTAGCATGTTTTGGATGAGGGATTCTGAAATGATTTGTTGTACTCATATTTCGGTCATAATTTCAGAACCTTCTATAACTTTCATCACTCATTAACTCTTTAGCTGCCGAAGTCTAATATATCCAATCTGACTTACACTGACCTTAGCTGCCAGCTCTAAAGCTCCTGCAGTCAAACTATTCCAGTCTTTGACGGTTAAGAAAACAGAATTTACTTATTTGATTTTTGTTTAATGTAGTTTACTTTATATTTATGTCCACATGACTGAAGAATCCTATTCCTTAACTCCTTACATACCCTGTAAACAATTTAAAGAATATGGTTAATCATTTCTTTTTTCTTCGTTATTCTAAACTTTCCCATCCTCATACTTAAATCAATCTTGTTACGCTTTCCTTCCTAAAATATCTTCCTAAAACGAATCTAGCCGCATTTCTCTGTACATTTTCAAAATGTTTCTTGAGCCCTACTTCATGTGAATCTCACAAGCATTCCCCACATTCTAAAAGAGGCCTAACTAATGATTTATATGCAGCCTCTTCTACATTCTTACGAGATTTTCTAAGTGCTCACATAATAAAGTTCAGCCCTCTATTTCCTTTCAGAACTACTCTTCCAATGTGCTCATTCCATTTTAGATCACTGCTGAAACCAATACCAAGATACTTAATCTTGCTTTCCTTTGGTATTGCATATCCTCCAATACTGTATGTGTTTTGAATTCTATCTTTGTTAAAACTAATGGCTCTACATTTACTGATATTAATGTTCAACTTATTTGAGGTAACCCATTCAAGAAGGGCATTTAAATCCTGTTCCCCTCTTGTAGTTCTTCACTTTCACTCATAATTTTTCTGTAAATAATGCAATCATCAGCAAATAATCTGACTTTGGATTTACCAGGTTGTTCAATATGTTTTGTCGTTCTGTTAGTATTGTTATATATTCGTCTAAAGATGGTGCTACTTTTTCATGAACACGTGTGTAGTTTCATGTAGATCTCTCAACTCATTTGTATATTTACAGCTCTTCAAAGTTGACGTGTCACAGTATTTTTTTACAATGGAAAAAATTGAATATTGTGCAGTGATAAAAATCTTATTTTTGGAAGGTGCAGCACCAAAAATCACAAAAACTTATGAACGATTGTTAAAAGTGTATAAGGACTCCTCACCTTCAATTAGAACAAGAGAAAGATGGGTTGCTGAGTGTAAACGTAAACTCTTGAAGACAATCCTCGTGAAGGACGGCCAAAAAGTGCATCAACTCCAGAAATCATAGCAAAAATACAGGATATGGTTTTGGAAGATAGTAACCGAAAGAGATTTAGTAGAAGAATTTCTAGGGATCTCTTTAGGCAGTGTGAACAATATTTTGGCTGAAGTTTTGGGTTTGAGAAAGCTGTGTGCACAATGGGTGCCACATTTGCTAACAATGGAGCAAAAGCACATTGGAATGAGACTTTCTCAGCAACATTTGGAGCATTTTAGAAAGAATAAAAAGGACTTTGTATGCCACTATGGATGAGACTTGGGTCTACCACTATGATCCTGAATCAAAACAAGAGGCTAAAGAGTGGTGTGAACCTGGTGCTTTGGCTCCAAAGCGAGTTAAGGTCGAGAAATCGACCAAAAAGGTGTTAGCATCAGTTTTTTGGGATGAAAAAGGAATTTTTTCCATGGATTACCTCCAGGCTGGTAAAACAATAAATTCAGATTATTATTGTAACCTTTTGGACCAGCCGGATATAAAAATTTGTGAGAAAAGACCGGGTTTACAGAAGAAAAAAAATAATTTTTCATCAAGACAACACACCCTCTCACAAAGCTCAAGAAACCATCACAAAAATCAGTAAATTAAAGTACGAATTGTTGCAACATCCACCCTATTTGCCACATTTAGCTCCCTCTGACTTCTGGCTATTCTCACATCTCAAAAAATCCATAAATTAGAAGATCACTATAACAAGTGTATTGAAGTTCAGGAAGATTATATTGAATAATAAAATGTATTTCAAACCATTAAATCGTGTTTTTCTTATTGAATGACCTGATAGTTAGGTCATTGATAAATATGAGGAACAATACACTTCCTTGAGCAGCTGCTGATACTACCGTTAGCTCGGCGGATTGTGCATTGCCAACTGTTACCTTTTGTTTTCTGTCTTTGATAAATGATTCTATCTAATTTACTACTCTATTGTCTAACCCCATAGTGTTGTTATTCTATATAAGCAGATTATGATCTACAACATCAAACCCTTTCGCTAAATCTATTATGGTTGCATCAATCTGTTCTCCTTTATCCTGTGCTTCTACTAAATCCTGATGCAAACATAACATCTGAAATTTGCAGGAGTATCCCTTCCTAAAACAGTGCTGGCTCTCATTAATCCAACCTTTCATCTCCAAATCTTTTAAGTAATCAGAGATCATTCTTTCAAACAATTTGCTGACAACACTTGTTAAACTATGGGTCTATGATTTTTAACTAATTTTTTACTACTCCTCCCTTAAGTATGGGTACTACTATAGCATTTTTCCAATCCATATGAATATGGTTATTATTAATACATATGCTAAATGTTCTTTTAAGGTAGGGGACAATTTCACGATCTCCTAATCTAATCATTTAGTTTCTTATTCCGTCCTTCCCCTTTATTGGTAAGGGGACTCTTTTTAACTTCCTCACTCGGTGAATGTAATCAATATGCTTAACTTGGTGGAATGCCATGATAAAATAAATATGAACGTAGTCTCACAAGAAATTTTTCTTATGACCGGTATGAAAGTACATTCATAAATATGAACGTAGTTTCACAAAAAATTTTTCTTATGACCGGTATGAAAGTACGTTCATATTTATTTCATCCTCTTTCTTGTGGATATTGTAACCTACTGTAAAAGATGGACATGTTGCAATCTTTTTGTTAGGTTCTGAGTCCTTTGATTGATAGTCAGTTACTTTGTAAGTACTCAAGAAGTTCTGTCCAAATTAAATGGTAATTTCTATGCTATCAGTCATTAGCCTACCATTCTTATATATTATGCAAGAATTTATTCTTTGCATCCTTTTTCTTGAGATTTAACAATTTGATAACNTTTAACATTGTGTCACTTAATTTTCATTATTACCTGATTAACTTTGAGTCTTATGTTGTCAGGATCGAATCATTCAGTGAATTATGTTCCTGACACGTATCAGCCTTTTATTCGAGTTAGTTATTTCTTCTAAACTGTATTACTCAGAGAGGGGCCATGCCTACCCACGTGCCTTGCGTTAGAGGACCACTTTACACTCTTCTAAGTATTACTTGAACTTAAGAGCTTAAAAAGCACATCTGTGTTTACAGATGACTTTGGACACACGAGAGAAAAATAAGAAATGTGGAAATAGTTTTTTTTCCAGGTCGTGGGGTATATCTGTATTCGGCAGCTAAAGTTATTGTAAGCCAGTTTGTTTATATCAGACTTCGGCAGCTAAAGAGTTAACGAGTGTAATTCATTTCTGGTGTGCTTCATCTTATATTTCTTGTGTGATATTATCTGTATGTCCCTCAGAGGTGTTCTGCATCAACGATGGCGGCTAAATATTTTCTAAGTAATTTAGTGATTTTGCACTTTAGCATGTTTTGGATGAGGAATTCTGAAGAAAAGTAAGTAAAGTAAGAAAAACTGATTGTTCCATGCACCTGTTCTCTTTCCGTTAGAGAATCAGCGATCGAAGGTCCATAATGTTGATTTTGCGGTGAAAGGACGTTTTCGACTTGTTTGACGATTCTAAAATGCGAATTCATTCAATCTGCACTGTTTATAACTCATACATTAGAGCTGCCATAGCGTATACACAACTTCAATGTCTTTCTTAAATTTAGGTCCGTCCTTCTAAATGGGTGTCAGCTACAGAGCTGCTACTGAAGCTCCGACCATTTCTTTAAACCGAACCCCCACCCCTATTCATAGCAAAAAGGACTATCGTTATCCTTGAGAGGGACTCCTTACAGTGTTGCAACATGTTCCACTGAAGGAGTTTTTAAGAGTATCCCGAATCTTATGTTATCCTGCAATTTTTGAGTTATTTTCGCTCATGCCTATACATAATCACTTAAAATTATGAGCATAGCAATTTGGAGAGTGTTATATACCCATAAAAGAGGGTTCAGTTAATATTCTATAATAATAATATACTTTCATGATCCATGAAAAAAATTATACAAGATATTTAAATTTATATGCTAATGATCTGTATAAGGGTGTAAATATATCAAATCAGCAACTTCATATCATCAACTGATATTTTATAGGACTCAACATTCAGCCATACTGAGTAACAATCAGAAATAAAGATTTTCTACTGAAAAAAATACTATCAAATATTCACCTGTTTTAAAAGAATTAAAAGTAGAAGTAGATCCAATTTATGGCTTTGAATTAGCTATGAAAATCATGATTATATTGGAAATTTGTAAAGATTGCTTTCCCCTGCAATAATGTTTAGAGAGATGTCTGGTCTATCCAAGTGCCTTGCGTAAGAGGACCACTTCATACCCTTCAAAGGATTACTTAATCTGAGGAACTTAAAATGCACATCTGTGCTATCAATTGTACTCGGAAAACATAAGAGAAAGATAGGAAATGCACAAAAAGTTTATTCCAGGGCATAGGTTAATCTGATTTTGGCAGCTAAGGGTCATAGTAGCCAGATCATACCAATTTGATTTAAGCAGCTAAGGGGTTTAAATTCCAAACTGTTGGTATTCAATGCTGCCATTCCAAAGTTGTATTGTTTACTCAATTCTCATGAAAATAATCATGTCCTGAGACCTATTGCCTCCGCTGTTAATAGACCCTCCTATAATCTGACTCTGTCTGTACAGAGTCAAATTGTGTTTTCTTTGAACTAATTTAAAATAGTTTCCATAAGAAATGTACATGAAGCTCATTTTGGTCACTTGCAGGATTTATTTAATTTACAAAATTAAATTAGAGAAATAACACTCGTAGATAATTGAGACAAGCTCCTAAAAAAGGAAAATTAAATAAAAATTCTTATTTTTGCTATAGAACATTGCTTGTATTTTATGAGAT
The DNA here is from genome assembly GCA_000376725.2 of Ladona fulva. Classification (NCBI taxonomy): domain Eukaryota; kingdom Metazoa; phylum Arthropoda; class Insecta; order Odonata; family Libellulidae; genus Ladona; species Ladona fulva. The sequence goes on along the minus strand of KZ309282.1, from coordinate 510,145 downwards.
TTTATGGTTGAATCTGAACTCATCTATTTTAGTTCACTTTTATCGCTTCCAGGGTTTCTTTCTTTTGCAAAATTAAGTAAGAAGGAATAGTCAAATGAAATAAAGGCACCAAGAGAAGGGTAACTGAATGAAGATTCTAATTTTAGTCATTGAATATTGTTTCAGCCAGAAATTACAAGAATTTTGATAAATAAACAAAACTTCTCTGAAATTTTATAGGCTGCAAACAAACCATACCCCTGACAACTGATTCTACTGTTAAAGCTGAACTCATGCATTTTCCAATATATTGGAAATAGAGGTTCATGTAAAGTATATGCTAAGAATTAGTAGACTATTTGAAGAGGAAGAAAATTTATGAGACTTTTAACAGCTGCAGTTGCAAATGCATTGTCAAATCATAGGGATACACATATTTATTTATCAGCTCATTTTTCTCAATCTCAAGGGGTATCAATCTAAATCTAGTTGGAGCATATTCATCTTTACGATGTTCCTATCTCGTGTACTTACTTGTGATTACTTGATTGCACTTTTTCGATGGGCGAGGATAGAAGACTGAAGCACCTTATTTCAAAAATTTGAAATAGCTATTATAGTATTGCATACCATGCAAACTTTACAATAAATTTGAAAGCATTATTGTATATCAGCTATAGATATAAACCCTAAAATTGTGATTAAATGCTTATTTTACGCTATTTGATGTAATCACGTTTCTTGAAATATCCTGAATTTTCATGGAAAGTGATAGAAAACCTGCCTTCTGAAGTGAATATAGGATCATCTCAGATAAATATGGTATTGAAGTGATGCAAAGAACTAGCCAAAGAAAAGAAGGTAGCATTATGCAGTTAGTTATGTTATAACTTTTGCAAGGGCTACTGCTTGAATATATGTTAAGTCATCCAACAGATATTGAAATGTGTGAACAGAGAAGCAAAACTAAAAAGTAGGATTCCAGAAAGGAGTTTAATCAGAGAAATTTCAAGCTGAGCTATAGATATCTTAGTCTAGGAGATATTACAACTGATCCGCTATTAGAATATTTTAACTATTCCTTTAAAAGTGACTAAACATAGTTTTTGAAAAGAGATAACTTCGGCTCTGAACTTAAAATTCTTCCTCAATTCACTGTATAGTTAATATTTTATAGGTTCATGAAAGATATTTGTAAAATATTTCTTTTAAGTAAATTTCGTGAATTACAACTTAGAGTATGATAAACAGTGGAGTTATTGAAACAATTTCAAAATTTTTATGATTATGCTGACAAGCTGAAGTTCTCATGATTTTCACTAGAATGCAAGGACTGCANGTGAATGCTTTTTTTAAGAGAGAAAGATATAACTTTACATTTTGGGATATTGAGGGGTAGTTCCCACTTTAGCGACGTAATTGAGACATATTGGAACTAATGTGTGGTTTGTTCAAGTTATTTTCAGAATTATTTGTAATCCATGAGATGTAGAAGATTTAATTTATTATATATACTTTGATTCCAAGCTGAGTTGAAATGTAACAAAGACAAAAATTTAGTAGGCCTGAGTGCAGAAACCTTGTAGTAAACTGTGAGTCCTGTTGATATAAATCTTTTTCATACTTATTATATGTTATTCATTGAGATTCAGCCACACAGTTTCACCATGCAAAGTAAACAGCTTTTCCTCAATCCTTGAAATCTTTTTCAGTTAAATATAATGAGTTTGAATGTATATATGTCTATGTACTTTCCCTGACAGTAGAAGAATTTATTATTATTGCTGTTCTATAAATTTATTTGTATAATAATTGTGGATATGTTTTTTGCCATTCATCAGGTTACCTCTTGGCAGAAGCAGAAATATTGTCCATTGCATGGGAAGTGGTGAATGAATTACCAGCACTTCGGGAGTTAAACTATAGCATTCAACTAAGTCACACTTCCTTGCTGCGAGCTATTCTTCTTCACTGTGGCATAGAGGAAGGAAAGCATCAGGATATTTACAGAATTCTTTGGGAAGCAAGGGTACTTATTGTGTTTGTTCATTAAGCTCTGCTTTATCCTCTGAAGTCCTGCTTTTAAATGCTTCTAAGATGCTACCTTTAAACTAATATTCTACCATTTTGATAGTGAGGCAGAATGTAATGTAATGTTTGGTAATGACAGTGAAGCATGCGGATAGAACTCACATGTATTCTGTTAAAATTTTTAGATTAGTTCTCTTTTGAAGTTTTTATTTTGCTTTTTAATATTGTTTGAATCTCATTAGTAATGTAGAAAGTTTGTTTGTGCCTTAAATTTGAGAACCAAAAGTCGTACAACTTTCAAACTTTAAAGATTGTTAAATTTCTTCCCTGCACTTATAGGCTATTTCTTATTTACCTGACTGTCCCCAATAATTGAGGGAAGTCAAGGCATTTCCATAAGAAATGCACATAAAGTTCTCTTTTATTGTGTTCAGAGTTTATTTCTTTTACAAAAGTAAATTAGAAAGAATAGCCATACAAAATCAAAACAAGCGTCAAAAGAAAGAACATTAGAGAAAGATTCTTATTTTGATCGTGATGTATTGCTTTTAATCTGAAATTGCAAGAATGATTACAAATTAAACAAACATTTTATGAAATATTGGGGTTGTAAACAACCTATTTCTCTGAGGACGTAGCCAATGGTTGAACCTGAGCTCATGCATTTTCCTTAGTGATACACTGGGACTTTAGATCAATTTTAAAGTAAGATATGATAAACTAAATGAAGACGTGGTAATTTTAACATTTGGGTTTATGATGACAATGAATTAAGAGTGATCTTTTATCACCTTGGTTTTGTGTGTTATAAGGAATAATTTTTTTTTGCTTTTTCACCATCAAGGAGGTGAGAAAATATGCCTTTGGTCTATCTGCTCATTATCCTTCACTCTTTTCTTTCTCAAAACAAGGTATCAACATCATTGTATTTACAAAACAACCTTTGGCACTTAACTTCAAGTATGAGGGTAGTTGAAAGCAGATAAGTTATTTCTGCAAAGAATATTAGATCTTTTGACTGCCTAGGATAAACAAGCATGAATTCTCATTTAGCTCTTAAGAGCTGAGACTAGTCCATCCTCCTGGGGAATGGCCTTCTTTCTTCCACTTTTCTGGTTATTTTTTCAGAAGTGTAGCATAGGTTTACATTTTGCATGTAAGAGATGAGAGGCTCGTATTTCCTTTTTTTCAAGACAATTCTCCTGTATTAGATTCTTATGCTTGAATATGCAGTCACACTCTAGACAGTGAAGTGAAAACAGTGATTTAGTTTCCATTCTATTTCACTGTTTCATTCAGAGCATTCCCTTAGAAAAGGTATCTTCTAGTAAAAGAAGTACAAAATGTGTGTCTGAGGAGGACATTGAGAAAATTCTAGAGGAGTCAGAAAATAGTGATTATAACAAAGATTCGGATGACTTTATATATAAATAATGATGTGAGCTAGAGTGATTCTGAGGATTTCAGGTTGATGATGAAGAGATGCCAGGTGTACCGTGCGATACTTCCACATGGAGTTCACAAGAAACTGAGTGCAATAAATTTGAATTTCAGGGTGATAGTGGGATAAAGTTACAGTTGGAGGATAAAAATGAAATTTTGGAGATTTTTGAAGTTTTCATGGACAGTTATTTGTGCCAGCTTATAACAGAACAAACAAATCTGTATGCAAAGCAATATCTTGATGGTAATCCAGATCTGAAACCGAGTTCACGATTGGAAAGAAACGAGTTTTGACGAAGTAAAAACTTTCATTCGTATTTTTATCCTACAAGGAATTGTGCATAAGCCAAGTTACCAGACATACTTTTCCAAATGTGAAAGTATTTTCACACCATTATTTAGAAAAAATATTTACTGGAAAAAGATTTCATCTTCTCAAATTTCTTCATTTCATTGATAATTTCACCTTAGTTGAAAACTCTCCAGACAGTAAGCTCTTCAAAGTTCAGCTTGTGTTACAGTATTTCCTCTGCTTATGTACCTGACGCAGCCTGACGTAGTGGTTGATGAGTCACTGCTACTTTGGAAGGCTTTCCTAGAAGTGATTTAATATTATTATTATTATTTATTCTATAACACATACAGGAAAAACCCACTTAGANTATTATTATAATTAATTAATAATATAAAATATCACAAGATTTGAGCAACTCCTGCAGTCTCACTAGAAAAACATCTATTGTGTTAGAATTTTGCGTTGGGTCATTTACCACCTGCTGAAAGCTATCCTCTCCTATTAATGCATTTACTAACTTCTGTGCCCTCCCCTCTGATCCTCAGACCAGTTGATATTAGGTAAGTTTAAGTCGCCCACAATTATATATGATTTTCCAACATTCTGAGCATCACATGTCATTTCCACTAGTCTTTCAATCAGATTCAAATCACCACCTAATAACCACCAAATCTGTACGTTGCAACTATTTGTACTTTACGTCCACTCATTCTCTCTTGTATTTCTACCATTAAAATTTCAAACTCACTGTCCTTTGAAACACCCAAACTGGTATATTTTTGGAAATGAAATCACCACCCCCCTTTGCCATGATTCCATTCCCACAATTATGTCGTCATCGCAAGAGCCTATTAATGTATTGAATTGGTGCATTTTATTGAAAATACTGCGACAGTTTACCTGCAGAACCCAGAAGGAAAACCAACGCTGCTATCAGTTGGGGAATTCGTCTTTCAGCTTTGCGGCCCACCTCCTGGAGTGTGACCACACCAGTTCCTTTATGCCGAGGCTGCTACATAGACAATCGAAGGGGAAGAAGCTCGATTGTCTCGAGATCACAGAAATTGTGGCGGCACCTTCTAACTTAACAAACGAAATCACATTTCTTATCCCTTCTCCCCTCCTTACCCTACCTTCAAAACTGTGTGCTGAGTATAAATGTCCCTTAGTATTTCCTTGAGTGTACCTGATGATGGTTGGATGTTCGAAACTGGTCGTGCAATAAATTGTGTGGAAAATACGAAGTCCATTTGATTTTATTTAATAATGGCGTTCCACCCAAGGTCTGATCATATTGATTATATTATTAACTTCAAAGCTCCACCCAACTTACATTTCCGATGACTTTTTAATTTCGCCTTTTTGTGAGCCACCGCACCGCATGCACCTGCATGTTCTCCTTCTTCAACAACACCCCATGTATCTTTCCACCTTCTGATTCGCTTTATAGTTTTCCAGACTTGATCTAATTTATAATAAGTCTCCCGAATTTTCTGCTTCCTCACCTGTTGAGATGGAGTCCATCTCTGGCCAGATCCTCTTCTCCTAACCAACAATTGGGATCTACAAAACATAGGCCTTGTCTCTGACACACCCAGTCTATTCCCTCATTGATATAGTTCACTTTTCTTACAGGAATGTCCCTCCTTCTTACAATACCGCTAATCACTATCTTTGCCTTTTTAGATGTCCCCTTCGCCGCCATACACATGTCCCACACTAGCCCATAAACAATATTGCCTGTCTTTGCACTTTTTATATCACTCGTTCCTATGTGAATCAATACCACTTCTTCTTCCCTTTCATCCTCAAGTCTTTCAATCATTTTCTCCATCTCTTCTGTCTTCATGCCCGGAAAATATTCCACCACAGTTCCTTCAGCCCTCGGGATCACTCCAGCATATCAAGTCTCCCATCACACTAACAATCTTCTGTTCTTCAGTCTTTCTTACTTTTCATCCTCCTTCTTCTTTTGATTCTCCTTCAGCACTTCATTTTCCTTCACTAGTTTCTCTATTCTATCCTGCGCTTATTTTGACTCTTCCTTCAGCCTTTCAATCAATTTGTCTTTTTCGGAAGTTGCTTTTCTATTCCGTGAATCCTTGGTGCAGCTACTGCACGCATAATTGTCTTTCATACTATCTTCGATTTTGTTTTTAGTGCAACTTACTTGAAACCAAAGCTCACATTTAATACACTGACACCCATGTCTTAATTTCCTACTGCACGCCTTGCACTTAAGATCAGCAACACACTTACCAGCCATCCCGCTAATTCACTTCACTTTCACCGAGGAGCAAGAATGAACACGTCCTTCCCCTTCGACTACCTGTGACTGACTGTTCACACAAAATTTCATTGAAATCTGTGATGGTCGAGTGAAGCACTTCTCTAAAATTGGTCCACTTGACATGGAATGGCCCGGTACTATAAATATTTTCATTGAAATTTTGTACTGAAATGTAGACCTATACATAAATAAATACAATATTTTGGCTATTATTCCTTGGATCTTGTTTTATGATGTCAAAGTAACTTATTTCTAATTAACTATGGAACTTCATTTTAAGAAGGACTTGGTATATCATTCTGGTAGTATGTTTTTTATATTACTGGTAACTATTTGGAATAAATTTAATTATTTAATTTTCAGGTATAGTGTGGACAGAGTCTACAGAGAAAAGCACCCATATGGATTCCATCCTCGAGAATTATATGAATGTGCCTTTGATATAGTCACTCCAGATTCAGGTATTGCTCTTGAAACATTTTTTTGATATTACTAACCTCTCTGGTTTTGGATATAGAAATTCTTAAAAGAGAATGATTATGTTATTGGAAAAATACTGATTCATCACTAAAAAAATCAAGTATTACATGATAATGTAAATATTAGCAAATGAGGATGCTTTAGCTCTGTGATTCACAAACTTTATTGAGTCTTTACCCCCTTAGTTTCCATAAACTTACATTTAATAAAATTTACATGCAATGTCCCCAACCATTGTCTATAAATATAGCATAAATAATCAGAATGGCAGATGGATATTTGACCAAATCACTATGATAATAATGAAATTCAAAAAATTATATTATAATATGTTTATTTACTCAAAGATCAAGTTACAGTCCAATTTTTGTACAAGATATAGAGTAAATAAGGATAATAGTAATGATGTAGTAATAGTGTAATAGTAATGATTAGAATTCAGACTTGAATACATCTGTCTTATATCTAATAGACAAGTTTCTTGTCACAGTATAAACCCATTCATGGTCCTGGGAAGATAAAGATATAATACAGTTTAATTAAAACGTATCAAGAATCAATTTATATAGAGTTTGAAGAGGAATACTCTTTGACAGAATGAAAACATTATGACAATAATTATTGTAAAAACTTTTATAAAAGCTAATATTGCATGTTTAGTTGCCCAAAGATCAAGTTACAACTCAAGTTTTTACAAGATAAAGAGCATGTTAAAATGATAATAAGACAAAGTTCATAGCTTCAGATGAATCAATCATACAATTACTAGACAAGTTTCTAGTTATTCCAACAGTACATTTACGTTCATGGTCCTGCCACCTTTAATAAAATTTAAATGAAATCATATACATTTTTTTATGATTTTGGGCAGGTGATTGTGATAGGTTGTTGCTCCCACAGTAACGGATGGTAATGGTAACAATAAACAATCAATCTCATTAATTTTAATGTGACTAAAGATTTTGTTTTAACCACTCTTAGTTTAACCAATTAATGAGCTGGACTAGTTATGCAGTCATAAAAAAAAGTCTTAGAACTACATTTCGTGACCAGTGTCTGCTTGATAGGGTATGCAGAGTATGTGAAGAAGAAGCTCCCACAGAAAAGGCCTATGAACAGTGCATGCCACATCCTCTGTCAACCAAGGTTTGACCTGTTGCAGGTTTGCATTTTCTAAAATTCAGATTAGTGTAAGGTACTCTGAGGAACTTTTATTCAGAGTAAGCTACATTGAGGAATTAGTTACTAATGGGTGTGCTCACCCCCTTGGGAGGCAATGTGCACTAAAATCTTGATTACACATTAATCTGTCAATCTTCTTTTGTATTTTACATTAAAATGTCGTTTACATGACAGTAAGAACCCCCTAATACAATGCCATTTGCCAACTCTTGAGACAACAATAATAATGCCATGTGCAACTTTGAGACAAAGAAACCATTGATAATATCAATAAAACTTCCAGATATACTGTATGTTTTAACACCGAGATAAGGTAAAAGATGGTATTCAATTTTGTACATGATTGTTTTATATGATAGTTCCTCTTAAGAGTATATACTCAGTTCACCATCATGAAGACACCATTTAAAATGCATGGGCGCATGTATTTTAAACAGGAGATATTCGGACACTGTTGCGACATTTGTGTAAAAATATAAAGTAAGTCAAAACTGTTTGAATTTTTTTCAGTATTGAGTGGAGTTGATGCCGGACTTTACTGTGTGTTTAACTTTTGGTTCTTTACTATCATAATCGCATAAAAAACGAAGATGTTACATTTCAAAGAAATTTTGGATTTTTTTCCTATTCTGTTTGAAAGCGTGCCTTAAGTTCTCTAAATTAAAAAACACAACATTTTTAACATCCAATTCTGCCTCAAATAATTTTCTTTCTGATAGTATTATTTATTTTGTAAACAAACGTTTCTGAGGCAAGTATTTAACCCATTCCACGCGTCAGCAATTTTTAATGCTGTATCTCCTGGCAGCA
>KZ309282.1:449997-489878 GCA_000376725.2 Ladona fulva | reverse complement strand
AACCCCCTCCCCCGTGACGATGAAGTATTTGGAGAGGGCCCACACGAAAAATCTGCCATGGGCTCCACATTTTCTCGCTCCGGACCTATTTATGAGGTATCTTTTTACGTGGAATTCAAGGTAGATGAGAATGTGGTATTACGCCTCTGGCACAATTAACGAGTTTCATGGCTTGTTTTCAATCGTCTATAATGTTAATACAATTGAAACCCGAATTAAGAAGGAGTACACCCAATAAATCGAGAAATTTATTCCAAGAAAACATGATTTTTATTCCGTAAATCTCTATAATCGATAAAGATCATTACATTGAATACCAATGAATGTCCTCGGATTGACCATGAGAGAAAACCTTGAACCTCAGCTGACAAGTATGAAGAGCGTCTGCCATCTGTTGACGAAAGTAGCAACTCTTACATTGGCCTGCTCTGTGATGTTTTTCTCATATCTCTGCAGCAGCGAGCTCGTTCTCTTATCTTTGCCATACTACGCTGGAGATCTTATAATTCGCTTCGTCGATGTTCGGTGATTCGTTGCAGCATGTAATCATGGAGGAATCAAACACAAATGGTTCGTACTCTTCATATGTTAATCAAAATTTATACTAATATCAAGTAAATTCACTATTTTTAACTTCATCTAGTCACAAATAAGGTGATTTCGTGAAGAAATAAGCTGTTTTACATTTCTCAGTCCATTATTTGGGAGCGATATATTATGTTGTTGTCGGGTCTTCCATTAGATCTCCCGTTTGAGCGTCGTTTTTGATAAATGTCAAGTGTGACAGCGATAACGATTAAATACATGAAGAAAATCCTCTCAAATAATTCAGCTGTAGTTTTGATGCCAAGAAAATCGTAAAAACAGCTTTTTTCTTGCTTCAACGAATTCGATACGCTTGTGATAATCATGTTTTCCTACAAGGAAGTAATTGTATTTTTTCTGAGAGGTCTTTTTACAAATGTTGTATGTTTATTAAATGTCACTGATAATTTAACGTACATGATCTTTGGTTTTTCTGGGTAATCCAAATAGTATCCCATGTAAAACCCAGTAACTAAATACTTTACATTAATCAGGATTTTCCGGCAGCAGCGTAACACCGCCCTAATTAATCACTACAGCAAGTAATGTCATTAATTTAAGAGGTGATGTTTTGTTACTACCTACACCAGTCGAATGTAAAACGGGAATAAAGTGATAGCAATTGTTTCTTGTGTCGTCGTTATCTCAAAGAGGAGAGAATATATTTGCTTCCATTTTTTAGACCAGGTTTTTAATTTTTTTCTGTAGACGATTCTTCAGAGACTGCTGTCTGTGCGGGCTGTTTAAACGTTCTCGACGAAGAAGAATTTGTGCAAGCGTTGAATCAAGAATGGCATTTGGAATGTTTTAGGTTAGTATTTCATGTTTCTGAAAGTGCGGACCAATATCGAAAAAGTAGAAAAGTAGCATATGGTAGACTTTGTGGTTAAATTTGATACATTTTTATTCCTGGTTCTTTCTTTTCTAAGGTGTTCGGCATGTGATGCATCACTATCTAGTTGGTATTTTGAAAAGGATGGCTTGTTATTCTGCAAGGATGATTATTGGAACAAATATGGAGAATCTTGCCAGGACTGTGGACAGGTAAGTTATTTGTTTTGGCCTTCACTCAAAGGTTTTGACCTAACTTGTAGTAAGTGATCGAATTTCTACATGTACATGTCCAGTATTTTAAAATGAAACTCTCATTTTTGGATATTTGAAGATAAAATGGAATAACTCAACTGACACAACACACCCAACTCCATGGTACACACTGTCATTATTACTCCTGGTGATCCCCCGTACTTTATTTACTGATTCTGTGAGAAGAGACAGCAAGATATCTCCATCGGCATAAGAGAATTCCGAGAAAACTCCCTTTGAACAACCCATAGTGATGCTGAGCAGCATAGCTTGTATCACATGTCACTCCTGGAGTAAACAGCAAATTCTCGCATTTTAGGCATTTTGCAAGGCAACCCATTTTCTTAATGGAGCAATGTTTGAAATGAACTGTGAATTAAACGATAATAGACTCATACAGCTAGTGGCAATTTTAACAAAACATTGGTACGTATGATGAATTTTGAGCATATATTGGGCATTATTGGTGGTGGTGCTTTCAGCCATCCCAGCATACATCACATTTCTTTTATTATTTTCATCCTTTATACTTCTTTTGACTTAGTCCCCTTGGATAATCAGCTTCGGCAGTTAAAAGGAAATTAACATTGATGGTGGAAACGTCTTCTTTTTTCTTCTTTATATGTGGTAGTTGGCAGGTGTAAGTCTGGGCTATGGACCTATTGGAAAGTCTGGATGAATTCAAGTTACTTTTCTGACGTTGGGCTTTAGAGTTTATTTGGAACTATCTCAACATCTGTTTTGGTCACTACTGTATGATAGGTACAGGTCAATTAATAATAGCAATTAGTTTTGGGTTCCAAGAATTCCAAAGTAAACTATAAAGTCTTTCCTGTCTTGTGTGAACATATGGAAGTGTAATTCTGAGTCGGGCTCTCATAATTCTACATCATTAACAGATGTTCTCTTTTCAGTGTAGTTGACAAGATTTTAGTGTAATTTTGTTTCTGTTTCCTCCAAAAATGCTTCATAACCAGCATCTACACCAGCTTTCTATGAAACTTTTTTACTGGGAAAATAGCTCTACTTTTCAAGAAAAATCTTACATCTTTCAGCAATGGTCTTGAAGGGTATTGTGATTTATTTGCAGAAGCTGGAGCCAAAAATTACAACAAGTTTTGACAAGTAACAGATTCTGTTTAGTTTTCATGTTTACTTACTTGCAATTATGTTACTCAGGGCTTCATTGATTCTTTCAGAGGCCCAAAATGCATTTTCAAAATTCAATATATCATCCCCCAAATAACAAGACAATTCTGAAGGCATGGTCCCCTTGTCAACTGGTTAAGGAGGCCCCAAGAAAAAGTATTATATTAGGCCTCTGTGAATTTGCATATTTTAATTAAAATTAAATAATATAGGTAAAATTAAACCAATCAATATAAGTAGTATTGCATGCATTTAAAATTAATCAAAAAATTCATATTTATAGCCAATGTCATCAGAATATGATGAGCAATGTGACAATACCTCATTCACTCTATTGTTTACTATGAATTTCAAAACATTTAAAAGTGATAAATGTGAGAGTAGAACATTGAAATTTGAAAAACATTTGTTTGTAAAAGCAATCCTTGGCTTAAATTTTCATCCAATAACCCATATGCCTCTCAGTCTCCAAAAAAATGTCCGAGGCACCTCTATAATCAGAAGACATAAGAAAATGGTAGCAGAATTTTCATTTATCACTTTTAACCAATTATTTTGCTCTGCACTAAATTATTACATTTTCATGTCATTTCTAAGTATATTAGATTTCTTTCTCCTTGAAACAATTACCTAGCTTGAAACCTAATGATCTTGAATTGACTACATGACATTTTTGTGGTTTTTCTATCCTTTACTGTTCAAATTATAGTTATGTAACTTCAATTACAATCCCATAGTATTTTGGTAAAGAAATCAAAATAAATCTTTCATTGCACATAAACTATTACATATAATAATAATAATTTATTTATCCCAAACAGGAAAATAACCAACTACATGCAATATAATAAAAGAATAATTAAAAGGACAAAAACGATAAATAACCACTAAAACTACATAAATTACAATGCATTACATGTTGTAGTAAATTTTCTTCATTAAGATGAAACGGAATCATTTAAGAAATCAGCTTCATTTGCTATATTAAGAAAATCATTTGCTGATCACATAATTTGAGACATAGGCTCAAAGTGACAAACATCCACTCACCCAAAAGAGTCACGAAAAAGTTTTGTGTGTCTAGGGTGTGTCTCAAAGGAACATTAAAATTTACTAGTGAAACAAGTTCACCAGAGTCAATCACACCCGTTAGAATATTACATAAAAACATGATATCGGTCACAATCCATCTATTCTTGAGGAGAGCAATGTTAAATTTTTAACAAATCATATTGTAGTCAATTTTATTAAATAAGGAGCCAGATGTTTTCTGAAGAAGCCATTTCATGAGGCCCATTTGTATCATCTCAATGGATTGAGTGAGAGTGAAATGATGAGGATTCCAAATTATACTATTATTCTAAAACTGGGCACACAAGAGAACAGTAAGATTTGAGGATAGTGTTAACAGGAAAGTTATCTTATATATAAATATATCGTATTTGTTTGAAGTCCCAAGCATATCAAAGAAGTCACATAATTGGTATGTACTATAAGATTAGTCGTTGTAGAGCAGGGGGGAGAAAGCCATGTTGATTCTCAGAGAAATTTCATACAATGAGGCAAAAGTTTATCATAGAGCATTTTATCAAAGACTTTTGAAAATGTAGGAAAAATAGAAATCAGTCTGTAATTGCTAACACTCGATCCACTTTTAAAAACAGCAGTAATTATTGCTTTTTTCCATCTTGACTGGAAAGACTAATGGTGCAAAATTTTATTGAACTGTGAAAGAAGCTGTACACTTAATTCATCTGCTCATAATTTCAAGATAGGAATAGGGATGCAGTCACTGCCAGGAGAGACACTAGTTTTCAAACCACAAATGGTTGTTAAATTTCAGCTTTAGGAAAGTTAACAGAGGAGAGAGAATCAGAATTATATACATAAGAAATATCATAATCTGAAGGGGAAGGAGAACAAAATGGGATCATTAAAAAAGGATGCAAAATATTCAGAGAATAATTTAGAGACATCCTGACAGTTACTAGCAATGTGATCTTGATAACTGCAGAGGAGATCCTGTGAGTACCACTTTTCCTTCTTATGTACCTCCAGAACAGTTTGGGATCATCTGTTAAGGATGACTCTAAATTATTCAGGTACGAGTTGAACTTCTGAACTTGGAAAATTTTAAAACTAGCTTGCTGTAGTGAAAATTCAATGTAATCAGACTGCATATTAGATTGTCTCCAAGGTCAATATGATCTAGATTTAGCTTTCAAAGCAGAAATCAGCTCCCTGTCGAACCAAACAGTAGGGGGTAAGATGACGAAGCTAAGGTGTAATGATTTTTCTGGCCTTATTATTGAAGCTAGACAATTGATATTTTTACATATGCTCTTTCAATCCTTTTACTTTACAAGATTTTTTTTGCATCACTCCAAATTGATTCAGAACATCCAAAATTTTGATTCAAAACTAAACGACCATTTTTGTCATCTTATCCCACAGGGTGGGTAAGATGACAAACCGTAGCTAGTAAGATGATGAGAAAAACAAAATACTTCTTAGGAAACACAATTTTATTGAATCCTCTCCTCCAACTGAACTGAAAGTGAAGCAATACAATTCTGAAACAGAAAAAAATCTTTCTTAAAGTAAAAATCCCTTTAATAAAAACTATAAATTTAAAGAAAAGCATTACGATAATAATACTAAACCAGTGCATTCTGACGAAGTCTTAGGTGACAAACTTGCAAATACATGAACAAAATGTAGAATCCCTATAAAAATGAAAATCTAAAACTAATCTTTACCCAGAAAATGTGACACTTGTTAATGAACTCGTAGTAGAAAACTAACCTAAACATTTTCAACACAAATGTGATAGCAAAACTTATAGATCTCAAAAATGAAAACTTGAATTTTCAACTAAATACAAAAGTTGCATTTCCATTGGTGACGTTTTGCTTCAGTTTTGTCCCAGCCACTGCACTCTGAATGAGCAGTGGAACTTTTTACAGTGGAATCACTGGAACCACAATTCACTTTTTCCCATTTCACCTCAAATTATGCAATCTTTATTATTAAAACCTTCAATATCTAAATTGTCACCAGTGTCCATATATGAAATTTCACCTGAGTCAGAGTCATTGGAAGATGAGTAGTTGAGCTTACATTTTGCTAGTTTCATTTTCCATTTAGAAAATTTTGTCGTTTCCTTCTTTTGAATATGCTGTTTCATTTGTTTTTCTTCTTTATTTTCTTGTTTCTTTTTACCCTCCTGAAGAACACGCTTCACTGGAGTGCTCGTTATGTGGAAAGATGGCAACTTCTTCCTAGGTTTTCTCGATTCCTTTTTTCTGATGATAGGAAGAGATGGGCGAGTGGCAAGTAGGCCTGCATCATCAGGATTGATACCTGGGGATGATATTATACAGACTGAAGTATCTCTGGAGGGGTCCAGGATAACTGCAGGAGAATCCTTTGGCTGTGAATCCTGAACAAGAATATCAGTTGTGTGTGAAGGCTCAAAATCTTCATCATCAAAAATGCTGTAGTTGAATGGTTCTATTCCTGTGGCCATGGAGCCCTTAATAGCAGTTCTGATAATTTTGGTCTTCAAGTAGACCTTTCCAAAAAGGCCTGCTACATCTTTTATCGCAATGGCAGATCATGGGTGGTTTACCATGAAGTCATCACAGCTGTATGCAGCTTTAAGAGGACTATAGAAAGCTACATCCAGTGGCTGCAGCTTATGGATAGTATGAGGTGGAAATCCTAACAGGAAGATGTTGTGGGCCCTGCAAAAGTCAACTGCCTCTAGGGTTGTATAAGTGGTTGTATAAGTGGTGTGGTTATCCATTAGTAGAAGGACCGGAGCTTCTGCGCTGGGATGAACAAAATTTACAAAATGCTGTAAATACTACAAGAATATTTGTGCTGTCATCCATCCAGTTTCATGAGCAACTCCTATAGAGCCATGTGGTGCTCCATATATGAAAGGAGGATTCATTCTCATCCTTGGAAAAATGAGAAAAGGAGGAACGAAGTTTCCAACCGCATTCATTACACAGACACATGTTACTGTGGTTCTGCTGAGGTAGGACCCTTCGGTTTTCTCGAGCAGAGATCACCTTAGGACTTTGTGTAGGGGCTGTCAGAAAGCCAATTTCATCAATATTGTATATATCCTTCACATGGAACTGATGCTTTGATTTTAGTTCCCATAACACTTCAAAAAAATTTCCAACACTAAATTTGTTGAACGCCATCAACCTAGCAACTGAAGTGGATTCTGGTTTCCTAATTGTCAGTTGGCATTCTTTCATGAAGCTTTCAACGAAGTGTCTTCCAGCAGATTGCTTCTTTTTGTTAAATCTATGGCTTAATGTCCTTCTGCATAATTGTAACATATATTACCATTTTGAAAATAAAACTATCAATGAAAACAAAAGTCGTTAAATGTCCACTGAACAATTTCTAAGATTTAAGTAGATACTTCTTCCACACCTCCCCTACGGTGTCATTTGTGCACCTCTTCTTAAGATACCTTCATAACGTTGGTTCTGGTACATTATTCTGCTTGGTAGCAGCATTGACACTGGTTTTTTTGTGAATAACTTCAGAAATAGCATTTGCCATATTTTCTTTGCCCCAGCTCTGTCTCGTGGTTTTCCTCTGATAATTTCTCGGCATGGCTTGTATGTCTTTTATAGCTTTAAAAGAAAATTTTTTTAAATATTTGTCTTACCAGAAAATATTAACTCAAAGTAATAAATAATTGTGGGGTAAGATGAAGAGTTTGTCATGGGCCATTCCATGTCAAGTGGACCAACGGTCCCCGCTCAACCATCACCAATTTCATTGAAATTTTGTGTGAACATAATTTCATATCTTCTATGAACATTTCCCAAGTTTTACATCAATCGATGAAATATTTGCTGAGATATGGTAATTTTTTTGACCCCCTACTGCAGCATTCTACAGTTAGACATCGATTTTTAGCAGCCTTCTACAGTTAGCATCGATTATCGACATCGAAAATAGGGCATTTTCAGTTCACATTTACAAAACAAAACCCTCTCGTATCTCTATCCAATTCTCTTTATATAAAAGAGCATGCTGCTATCCCTCTAAAAATGTAGACTTGGTTTTTCATCGCAGGCATTTAATCCCTAAAGATAAAGATGATTGTGATGACATTGCAATGAAAAGTTTTGTACATTAGCATACTCGTCTATTGCTGATTTTACATTGTGTCACTTAATTTTCGTTATTTCCTGATTAACGTTGAGTCTCATGTCGTCAGGATCGAATCACTTGGTAAATTATGTGCCTTACACGTATCAGCCTGTTATTCGAGTTTATTTCTTCTAACTGTATTATTCGGAGAGAGGCCATGCCTATCAACCTTTCGTAAGAGGACCACTTTACACTCTTCTAAGGATTACTTGAACTTAAGAGCTTAAAAGCATATCTGTGTTTACAGATGACTTCAGACATAGGAGAGAAAATGCAGAAAAAGTTTTTTCCAGAGCGAGGGGTAACTCTGTATTCGGCAACTAAAGTTATTGTAAGGCAGTTCGTTTATGTCAGACTTTGGCGGCTAAAGAGATAACTTGTGTAATTCATTTGTTGTGTGCTATATCTTATAATTCTTGTGTGATATAATCTGTAAGTCCACTAGAGGTGTTCTGCTTCAATGACGGCGGCTAACTATTTTGTAAGTAATTTAGTGATTCCACATTTAGCATGTTTTGGATGAGGGATTCTGAAGTGATCTGTTGCACTAATTTTTCGGTCGTAATTTCAGAACCTTCAATAACCTCTCTCTTCAGATTTTGCATTTATACCTTATTTTATTGTGATTTAACTTATATAAAATGAATCTCAATAAGACAAACGAAGAAAGAATGGATGTGAGGTTGTAATAGAGCATCATAACATTCTTCCCTACCTATTTTTAGGGATTATATGTCTGTGATTAAAACTCTAGTCTACATCTTTAGAGAGATAACAGCATGCTCTTTTATATAAAGAGAATCAGAAAGAGTTACGAGAGGGCCTTGTTTTGTAAATGTGAACTGAATATACCCTATTTTCGGCGTCATAACGAAATTCGTAATATTTACAGTCAAATATTAAACCAACAGAAATCATTCATTTAAACTTATTATTCGTACACTTCGTATTAAGTAGTTATAAGGCACAAAGTATCGCGTTGATCTTATGTTTATTTGCAGAGATATAAAATGCTAAAATTTAAAATTTTTTTCCCATCACACTTTTCGCGCAGAGGTAACATCATGTTCATCCCGATTTCTTGAGTCTTATACGCCCGCGATGAAAAATGAGAATTAGGTTTTTAGAGCAATAAAAGCATGCTTTTTCTTTTAAAAATAATTTGGAAAAGTTTTGAGAGGGTCTTTTTTGTAAATGTGAGCTGAATATACCCTATTTTCGGCATCGTAACGAAAATCACAACATTTGCACTCAATTTTTAAACCAAAAAGAAAATGAAACTTTTTAGTCCAACACTTTGTATAGAGTAGTTATAAGACACAAAAGTTCATGTTTATCGTTTGTTTATTTCAAAAGATATAAAACTTTAAATTTATTTCGAGCCATAATTTTTTGGGCCGATTTTGCTTCAAGTTTTCTTCGCAGATTTCTCTCATAAAAGATTTGTTATTATTTTGTGTAATAGAGCAACATGGGTTTTATAAGAATACCAAGTTTTGTTTTGCTCAACAGAATACCACATGAGATAACCTGTCTCAAACTTGCTAAAAATCGATGTCTAACTGAATAAGGCTGCGGTAGGGGGCCAAACAAATGACTATATCTCATTAAATATTTCATCGATTGATGTAAAACTTTGGAAATGTTCATAGAAGATATGAAGTTATGTTCACACACATTTCATTGAAATCAGTGATGGTCGAGCGGGGCATTTCTCTAAAATTGGTCCACTTGACATGGAATGCCCCTCATATAGTATAGTATTATTGTTAAAAGTGCTTCGACTGCTTTGGTCATTTTGCATGTGGGCCCCCACCGGGAATCAAACAGAGGACCGTTTTCGTCAAAGTCGAAGGTGTTGCACACTGGGCTATCCGGGAGCCCAAGAGTTCGTCATCTTACCCCCAAAAAAATTGTCATCTTACCCCTCAAGTCGCCATTTTTTCCTCAAATAAATTTTTAACGAAATTCCTCAACAGAAACAAACAAACGCCATGATGAAAGATGCCATAAAGACAATATTTTACATTTATAACAATGTAAAGATGAAAATAAGTCTTAGAACGTTAGAATGATTACTTATATTGCGAGAGCATATAATTACAATGTGACATCAACAAAACACCTTATCGTCCGTTCATGTCCATGAAGACAACCATACTAAGCTAGGCACTGTGAGATGCATGTGTGAGCTGTGGATGGTGCACTATATTGCTACCTGTTAGCAGCCAAAAAGTGGATTCTTCAACTTACCTCCTTCTCCCCTACTTAAAGGCATTAACATGAAGTAATGGGACACAAAATAGCACTTTCAAAAAAGGAATAAAACAAGTCACGACATTCATCAGCAGAGGAAGTAAGATCAAGAAGACCCCATGGGCAGTGGAGAAGAATATTTTTTAAATGTGAGAAATCAAGTCTTTTTCAATTAAAATGGACATGAGCTGATTTTCTCTCATGTTGAATAACATCAACCTTAATTCCAAGAAAAATTGGGACATGGTCTGAAGAAATATCAGCAAAATTACTAACATTAGAAACTGAATTAAAGAAATCAACTGACTTCCTAAAGGTAAAGAATATTAGAACAAGAAAATTGTTATTACAAGAGGGAAAGGGCACAAGGTGTTTGAGTTTAAACTCATTTGTACAATCAAGAACATAAATAATCTAACGCCCATTTACTCTTTCAGTAAGTCGAAGGACATTATTCTCATCAGCAAACCAGAAAGTATATGAGCTTCATTCGATAATTATCGGAGGTAGGGAAAATAATCATTAAAAAATTGTTCTTGAATGTGGCATGAAAATTGATAAATTGCAAACAAAAGAGAAAGACTTTTACAACAAAAAAAAGTCTACTCGAATGCGATCGGAATCGAACCAGAGAAAATCACCTTCGCTGCCGGGCGCGTTACCACTATACCACGGCTGTCTTGATGCTACTGGTGTACGCATAGGTCCTTGAGCGGTGAACTGGTGCCGCTCCGGCTGATCCACCGTTGATTTTCAAATGCTAATTTCTCAAAAACTAGCCAAAGTTAGTCGATGCGGTTTCACAATTGTTATTATTATTTACACGAGAGCCTTCCCTAAAAGTATTATGAAGAACTCTTTCACACAAGAGACAACGTTCCCTTGTAAGTGCTAAATGAGTGCTTTAACTTATTTGCAGATGTGAGGAAAACACCAAAGATTGCCTCAATCAGTGGAAATTTATGGCACAACCCCTCTACATATCTGCTCCAATAACTGTAAACCACAATCATCCCTAAATCCTAGTGCATTATATTCTTATTTCCCCTATAACATTATAAGTGAAACATTTCACTTATGAGGTCTGTCCAGAAAGTATCTAGCCATGCAATATTTTGAGAAAAAGAGCCATAGAATAATAGCCTAGAATAATGAAGCCATAGTCCCCTTCGAAGTACTCCCCTTGGGACCTCACGCATTTCCACTTTTCAAAACAAGTCCTTTTTTGGAATGGTCATCAGTTGCCTCACTGCATTCTCCTTTATCTCATCAACTGACTGAAATCTGTGCCCTTTCAGTGGCTATTTTAGCTTCAGAAAAAGCCAGAAGTCACAGGAAGCCTTAACAGGACTGTATCAGCAACCTGTGCGATACTATATTTTGCCAGGAAATCTTGTCCTACACCCAATGAATGGGCAGGTGCATTGTCATGGTGAAGGTGCCACTCACCACTTGCCCACAGCTGCTTCCATTTCCTCTTCATTGCATCCCTTAGCCAGGAGGAACTTCTGTGTAATACTCCTTAGTTATTGTTTGTCCTGGAGGAGCTTACTCATGATGGACCACACCTTCATGGTCAAAAAATAGTCAAGATGACCTTGACATTGCTCCAACTTTGCCATGCCTTCTTTGGACAAGAAGACCCAGGCAACTTCCATTGGGAAGACTGGACTTTTTTTTCAGGGTGACCAATGACTCTTCTCCAGTTTTGACCTTATTTAGAAAACCTGGGTCATCATTTGTGGCTTGAAGCAAGTCCCCTGCAACTGCAGCATGAAATTCTTCTCTTTTCTCTTAAATTTTTTGCTCTTGTGACAGGAGCCATGGAACAAATTTTGCAGCCACACATTTCATGCTGATATCTTCTGTTAAAATCTCAGAGTTAATAGTTTTTGGAATCCCTAAATCTTCTAACCCTTGCAATGTCAATTGTCGATTTTTGTTGATTGCACCTCACACACGATTGACATTTTCAGGGGTTCGGCTGGTTGATGGTCTTCCAGAATGTTTATCACTTTCTACAGATTGTGACTATCTTTTAAGTGTTTTAATTTGAGAGTCATTCATAGAGTCCTTTCTGAAGGCTGTGTTGATCATGTGAATGGTTTCTGCAGATGAATGTCCAAGGTTGAAGCAAAACTTGATGTAAATACGCTGATCTAGTTTCTCAGTCATTGTGAATGCAAAAGTAAGACAATACATAAGCTTACTCAATGGCATCTCATTACTGAATAAGGAGTCGGACGGCAGTCTGACTTTTCACGCATGAGCAGTAAGGTCTCCTGTGATTGGCTACTCAGTTTTGTGAAGGTCACACTGCATGTTATCAAGATATTCGAAATGGCTGGATACTTTCCAAACAGACCTCATATAATGTTAACAGTAAAAGGACATGTGAAATTATACATAAAATATTAGAAATTTGAATTTTATGTAATATTTAATTTTCAAAACTATTCAGATAATACTTAAAATAAATACCATTAAAATACAAATATTTTCTACACTATGCACAGCACAAAAAAAAAATGCTCAGTTCCAGCAACATCAGCAATGCTACAGGGACAGAGTTAAAATTTGATTGCTGCCAATTCTTACGGGTGAAGGAATAAGGAAAGGTTTTAATACTTTGCACAATGAAGTCATGGGGCTGAATCCGAACAAATCCCAAAACAGCAAGGAGGCTGCCCGCCTTGCTCACAAAGCATTCCCTTAACAGTATGGAAGAGATGTGGCATGGTAGTTCAGTGCTTAGAATACCTGCCTGGAAAGTGGGAGACCTGGGTTTGAGTCCCGGTCATGTTGATATTTTTCACACTTGTTATTCCTTCTTATAGGTAAATTTTGTACAGGCCTGGGGTGCTATGACCTATCTTTCTAATACGCATGGAATTGTGCTTTAGATCGGAATTATCGGCCATCCTGGCAAATTTTACGACCAGAATCTCATTTGGTATGCTCTAACTCAGAATTCTGATTACAGAACGGAATTAAATTCCGTTCGTACAGGAATTGTTCTCACCTACAAAAATTGCACCTACAAAAATTGCTTTTTCCTTTACAAGTAAAGGCTCAGCGGAGTCAAGGCTGAGGTAGTGGATTATAGAAGAGGACACAGACTGTTATACAACCACTATATATGATATATTATTCAAGTAATTACAACAATATTAATATCCAAATGACATTTAAAGAAAAGTTATAAAAGTCTCATTTCCTTTTACCATACATGACATTTTGTATAAGTTTATAAAGTATAGCTCTAACGTAAACGCAAATAATTATATTCTGTACACACAAAAATATATCTTGAATACTTTCTATTAGTTTCCTTTAACATCATGATCAAAAAGCATAGCAAGGAAACCCAAAAGAGGATTTGTAATTCACACTATGCCATGTGCTTCCAAATTCTACAATATACTTTCATCGTCTTCGGAAGCTTACAGCCATTACTATATCTAATCAGTAGTCAACGATAAGCATAAAATGAATACATTCTATTCCGTAAATGATTGCCTATTTTAATCACATAAAAATAACAAATCAACTTATACAATTTCTATAGAAGGACTCAACGATTTCCTTAGTTTATGGAGAGGTGACCCATTCGCTAAATAGAAATTTAATTAAATACTTTTTCCATGACATGACATTATTTTCCACTGAACTCACTCTTCAAAATTCATAATAGATGTAAACACCTGCCTAGCAGACTGCAAATACTCGCCTTGATTTCCTCACACATCTTCCCATCCAAAAAAAGAAATTGAATCACTGATCGATATTGCTTTCTCTGTGGTGGCAAGCAAACATGAATTGACTACTTTCAACAGCTATCAAAACAAAACTACTCAATTAATTTGTCTGAGATTTTGACAGTCATATATCTAAAGATGGCATTAAATTATGGCATACACATTTTTTGTCAGTGGTGCTATCAGTCACTAAAATTATCATACAGCACTCATAGCTTACGGGATACCACTCGCCTGGAAAGTGGGAGACCTGGGTTTGATTCCCAGCTGCGGCAGACTTTTTCTCTTTCAATTTCTTCATCTAAATTCAAGCATGTGAACCATGCATTTCTCATTGCTTATCCATTGGTCTCTATTTTTAACATATTCTTCCATCAATTTTCCAAATTTTTTTGTCATGCTTGTTATGTTTATATATAATTACTGATAATGAATTTTCTCGTACCTGGTGTGACTTTCTTTCTCAAATGAATGAATGAACAGTTAATCCTAGAGGAGAAAATCCTAAAATGATAAACCCTTCAGATGATAGCAGGAAAGCAGTCTCTTATATGAGTTGTTTTCTGTAACCAGAGAAAAGAACACAACCAAAAGAAGAAGTTTTATTCAATTTCCCTTCTTTTGCTGTGTATCTCAATTTTGTGCAATAATTCTTTCCAATTCAATTTTGCCAAAGAAATAAACCTTGCAAGCAATAAAAGTGAACTTTACATGCATTTATGGAAATGCTTTGTATATGGAGTTGAACCAGGGGGCAGGGGTGTTGAGTAAATAAAAAGTAGTCAATTATCTGTGAGAGAAAGACTTTTAACAATCTTAAGGTTTGATAGTTGTTATATATCTGGTAGTTTGATAGTTGGTATATATCCGGTTCTTGTGTTTTAGGTGAGCACACAGACTTTCTACTATATTTGTAAGATTTACAAGTATTTTATTACGATTTAAATTTATTCCACAAGTGGGCTGCTTGCACATTAAGAAAAATTTGATTGCATCTTAATAAACTTACCATTTACCTAGCTAAGCTGGATTTGCTGTGTAAGCTGGAAAATTTACTGTCTCTTTGGCTTCTGCATTAAACTGGTTTTACTATAATTAAACATTACATTTGAGGCTTGTTTAAACAATTGCACACTTTAAGTCTGTAAGTAATGCTATAGTGCAAATAAATGTAAATTTTGTAAAAATGTAATTTATTTTTTAAATTTATATCTAATATTAATTTAAAGGCTTTTCTCTCTCCTCAGATCTGTACATTGATGTTATATTATTTATCTAATGAAAAGTTAACAATGTTAGAATTGTTGAATGTTTCTTAAATTCTTATGATTTATTTTAGGATGAGAAATACACAAAATTTCAAGTACAAACGCGTTTGATGAGTCTCAACGTGAGTGAGCAAGTGATTCTCTCTCTGTTGAGTCTTGTAGAAGTTGAAGGTCCTCTTCCCAAGGTGATGTGTGGAGCATTTAAGGGAGTCATCCGTCGTAAAGGTGAAGCTGCCCTATTAGCCCAACAAGCATTCAAGGAACTAGAGACCATTATTGGACATGTGGAGGCATTAGGTGTCAAGGTATTTATTTGGTTACCTCCATGGTTATCTTATTTTATTTCCCATTTATTTAACAATAGCTGCCTTTATACTCAAGTATATGTCAACCTTTGAATCTATAATATTGATTTAAGAATGTAAAGTGAGCCTACTTATGAGAGGTATCTATAACCAGTTATATAAAAGATATTTTTATTAAGTGTAAGTGAAATTAATGCAAAATCTCTTTTGTGGAACAAAATGGGGAAATATTCAAATCATACAAATAAATATAAATTGTGTCCTTATTATAGTATATATAATAGATTTGTGGAAGTCAAACTATTAACTATTATATGCGTAAGTAATGGAAAATGTTTGTGAACATTCAGGGGTCAATCTATTTGCAAGTTTATATGCATATTAAATAAAGAAAACAAAATTTTTAAAATAAATAAAAATGTCTTATTTATCAAACCAAGTATAGAGCAGTAACTGAAGTCTCAATTGTAAGTCATTGATTTATTGCTTGGTGAGGATTGAAATGCATCAAAACTAAGGTTTTTCAGCATTTTCATTTCTTAATTGTATTGTAGAATGACACATTAGTGAAGGAACTTCTAGGAATTCTACTAAGCATGATGCTAAAGACAAATTTTTGGAAAATATTCTCGAGAAAAAATGTTCGAATGACTTTTTCAAATATCTTCGTAAGGGAAAGGACAATACTCAGAACATAACCATCATTGAAGATGAAAATGGAGAGCAAATATTTGATAACAGAGATAAAGCAGATATTTTAAATAAATGGTTCAGCAGTGTATATCAAAAACCAAGGCAAGGAGATCATAGCGGCATACTTAGAGTCGCAGAAAGAAATATAGTACCTACATCATAAAAGCCTATCATCATTAATAGTAAAAATATTTACGAAAAGGTTATGAAGTTGGGAAATAATAAATAAAAGGGAACAGATTATATAGCTGAGGAAGCTCTAAAGCTAAGGTCAACAGAGATAGTGCATTACCTAAAATTAATCTTTAACGCCTCGCTGAACAATTACCGTTTACCAACAGATTTGAAAAAAGCCGTAGTTATACCAAAATGCACAAGGATGGCGATCGGTCCCAGCCAAAAAATTATAGGCCAGTTAGTTTAACTTTTGTAGTATGTAAGTTAATGGAGAAGATCATTGAGGATTACCTTAGAAAATTCTGGAACGAGAGCAATTGGCTTAACAACTGCTAACATGGATTTAGGTAAAGGTATTCATGCGAAACACAACTTTTGGGACTTTATCAAGAGATAGTGGAGGTGATAGACAATAAAGATATCAGATACAATAAAGACTCAGTCCCGCATCACATACTCATAGCCAAACTGGAGAAACTAGGGTAGAGCCACTAAGTTATGATCTGTGCTCTGCCCACGAGGTGTTTCAGGGGTTGGGGAGCCATAGCCAACAGTAAGTCTCGATTTTGGACAGGAAGCCTGAAAATCCGTACAGCATTGCCATTTTACCAGTCAGTTCAGCTCTCTCTCTCTCACTCTGTCGGTCGTGACTGCTTGGAAGCTCATTTTGCTGCAATTCTCATTCTTTGTATTCTTCGTTTTATAGTTTAGGTCGGTTTTTAGTCCTAGATTTTATTCCTTTTATCACTCATATTTCATAGTTATTTACAGATTTTGGTCTTTATTGTGTAAAGTGATTTAACTTGTAGTTTTTTGTTTTCTTTACTTGAAATGTTATTTATTCTTTTATATAGTAGATTGAAGTCATTTTTTTGAGTTAGCATACACTAATTTTTACATATATTCATTTAGCTTCTATTTTACTTTAGTTTCGCTTTATTTGTGTTAGATTTAGATATTTCCATGGTAATTTAGATTCCGTAACTTAAATTTACAATTTAAATTTCACTTTGTATCCCAAATTGACACTTTATATTCCACTACAATATTTGAAAATTTGTTTTAGATCGATTTTAACTCTGTTTAATTCATTAGGATAAGATGTGTGATCGGGAGAGTGTCAAAGAGTTAGGGAGAATCAAAGCATAAACGCATTCTTGGTAGTCCAGCCCGAGAGATGGTTTTCAATCTCAGACTATTTTGTGGAGGATAAAAAGAATAATGAGCCTCTTTTACCGATTGAGAAAGTAATTGATAGAACTTATTCCCAACCTTGAGAAGAATTCTGTCACCATTATGGACAATACTTCCTACCACTCTGTTCATATAAATAGGGCCCTGATGCAAATAAGTCGTAAAGAAGTGATTTTTTAGTGGTTGAGAGAGAAAGGTGTCACAGTAGAGGAACACATGACTAGGGACATGCAAAAGGTGGGGTTATTTTATAGCCAAAAGTGAAGATATATTTTTACAAAAGTGGTGTTATTTTAGACTGAAATCGTTGTTATTTTAGTGACAAAATAATTGATGTTGATTGAGTGCCACACTTTTAGTGTTACCCTGACTTTTGGATACTATTGACTAGGGATAATTTGAGCAATAATAAACATTGAGTATTGACCGAATTCACATTATATATATTTTATTCTTCACATATTCATATATTCTACTCACATAAAGAGACAAATTACTATTAAACATCTGTATTTTCAAATGAAAAAATTGCCATTGTAGCCAAATTGTCTTCTTTTAGATTTGTTCTCCTATCTGATAACACAGTGCTATAGCAGGAAAGAAATCTTTCTGAGTCCACATTTTCACAGGGGGTCCAAATTGCATCCAGGCACTTAAATGCAAACGATGTCTCAGACAATTTGAGTACCTGCATTGCCTTAATTATATCCACTGAACCCTGGGAATTTTGCTTTTGTAATAATCGCTGTAATTGTCCAAACCCCAATATCAACTTCTCCATTGACTCAAGGACATGAACTTTTTAAAATTTTGTAATTAAGTCAGGGTTCAAGAAAGGGAATTCTCTGCCGCTGGAAACGGAAAATTTCGTGAAAGCCTTTTACGAAAGACTTGACGTATCAAGAATTATGCCCGGAAAAAAAGATTTCGTTTCTGTATGGAAAAATGGAATGATGGAGCATGTTCAAAAAAGATTAATATTAAGTAATCTGAAGGAATTAAATTCTCATTTCAAAGAAGAATATGCGGACCTCAAAATAGGATTCTCTAACTTTGCACTAATGAAACCTAAAAATTGCGTCTTACCTGGTTCATCCGGTACTCATTTGCGTTTGCGTGTGCACAATCCACCAAAATATCAAATTAATGATTAACTGCACTGGAATACCCATATTAACGGAGAAAGACTATTTGCCCATAAAAACATATCAGGATTGCGTCGCCAGGGTCATTTGCAATCCTCCATTGCCATCATTTTACCTGGGTATGTGTTACGAATCCCCCGGAACTATGAAAATACGTGAACAGCTGCAAGAAGCTTTTGAAATGGCTTTAGTTGATAATTTAATTTATAGCCAATGGGTTTCTGTTGATAGAACTACTCTGGAAATATTTCAAAAAGAGGTTCCAGAATTTATTGACGATTTCCTTTTTAAAGTGACTTCTTTTAAAAACCATGGATTCATCGCTCAACAACAACAGTTGTTTTCTAGAGAAATGAAGAATAGTGTAACAGAAGGAGAGTATGTAGTAATCTGCGATTTTTCCGAAAATTATGCCTTTGTTGTGCAAGACGAAGCTCCCGGGTTTCATTGGAATAACAATCAGGAAACTGTACATCCATTCGTAATTTATGGCATTCAAGAAGGTAAAGTCACCTGTAAATCCTTCGATTGCATATCTGAATGCGTTAAGCACGATACAGTGGCCGTCCATTTATTTCTGAACTCGTTAATCAATTTCCTAACTAGTTCTGGTAAAGTAATTGTGAGGAAAATGATATATTTCAGTGACGGTGCTCCGACCCATTATAAAAATTTAAAAATTTTCATTAACATTTGTCACCACGAGGAAGATTTTCACATTCCAGCCGAATGGCATTTTTTTGCTACCGCACAAGGGAAGGGCCCTTGCGATGGTGTTGGAGGTATGTACACTGAAACGTCTTGCGACCAGAGCAAGCTTGCAACATCTGCGCGAAGGTCATATTCTGACTGCTAAATATTTATATGAATGGGCTAAATCTAATATCAAAGCGATGTCTTTTTCTTATTTTTCCAATGAAGATCACCTATGAGAGGAAGAACTTTTGAAAGAAAGATTTATTGATGCACGACCTGTAAAGGGAACATTGTCCATGCACGCCTGCCTTCCTCTACAAAAGGGCAAAGCTATGTTCAAAACATATTCTTTTGCGACAGAAAGCCACCAAAGTCAAATAATTTGATAATAACATAAATATGTGACCCATTAAATACGTATTTTGTTCTAATGCCTGTGATATTCATCTGATTTCCAATGTTTTTCACTGAGATTTGTCATTTATAATAAACAATCATTGTCATAGAATAGCATTCTACATATTAAAACTTATTGATTAGAAAAAATATACAGTTGTAATTGTCTACGAAGCTAACAGTGCGCTTATCATTTAATTAAGTGAGGACGTACCCGCATGGTGGGATGAGGCGCGTGGGGCTGAGGCGCGTCTGCGACGTGCACCGCTAGGAACTATTAAATTTTACATTATGTTTACATTGTCGTCCCAAATTTTAAAAATATGTTTCTTACAGTAAAAAGACTGCAGTTTTGTCAGTGTATTTTAAATTCCTGTGAGTTTTGGGTAAACTGGTGGAATGTTGTATTAAACAATTATCGCAAATTTAAACAATGTTGTAGACAATATATGGTACTGTCAAGAATAAATTTATAAAGATACATTCAATCCCTATCAAAAACTGAAAGAATAAGTTCTCTTATATGTTTCACTCAAAAGTTATGATCCTTCAAAACAATCCATGTTCGCCGATTTTTGCAAAAATTACGAAACTTTAAAAATTAATAACTTGGCGAAAAACATTTTTAACGAACTAAAACTTCGTCACTATCGGTTTTTCGAGGAAGTACGCAAGTATAAAAAATTTCAAAACTTTTAAAAAATAGAGGGCAATTTCTGTCCGATTTCACGTGGAATGGCCCATACTGAGTTTATCTATGTTCATTATGAATATACCAGATGAGTTACTACTTTTCTTTCGTTATTAATCGTTCATCCTCTCCAAAATATTTTTAATGCAATGAATTAGAGAGACATAAAAATTTTATACTATTGGTGAAAACATTACACAGTGATTTCTCGCTGACGACTCATTCACGATCGTCGATTCCTATAGTGTAGTACTGTTATTCTACCTTATATTATTGAAAATTAGCTAAGAAAGCTATCCAATTCCTCAGTTTATCGGAAAAATGTGGCATAAACATACGCTTCGGACAAACTTTCGTGGGAGAAGCATGAGCGGAAAAAAAGATGATGAAAATCGCATTTGAATTGGTGAAAATCGCGTTTGAATTGGTGAAATTCGCGATTAACACGAAATTCGCGTATTTGCGGGAAAACCGCAGAATTCGCGTTATCGCATGTGCGACTTTTGCATGTCCCTACACATGACCAAGGCGGAATTGATGGAGTACATAACAACGTATAAAGACGTATCAAAACTATAATACATTGATGAACTTGCAGAAATTAATGGCCACAGAGTGTTACATTCGCCACCTTATCATTGCCATTTCAACGCAATTGAGATAAAACAAGCAATAATTTAATAGACAATATACAACCAAAAAGAGGAAAGAGCGGGTGGAACAAGTCACCACCCCTAATATATTAACTCTGGAAAAACTGAAGGTTTCAAGGGGAATTGATGGATTATGTAACAACATATAAAGACTTATGTAGCGGAACTTTCAGGTAAATTGGCAGAATATTAATCTGCCACAACATCAGGACAGTGCATAAACCGCATAGAAAGATTGGGTCCAAGATTTCAAAACCCAAGGACCCCCTAGGAATAAGGAGCTCGGGAGTTTACAGCATCCCCTGCAAGTGCGGCTTATCATACATAGGTGAGACAGGACAAGCAATTGAAACACGGCTGAAAGAACATTCCATACAGTTGCATACAGCTCCAGTACCCATTGAAATCAGCAGTAGCTGAACACTCGCTAACTGAAAACCACCAAATCAACTTTGACGGTGCCAAGATCCTCGCCAGAGGGACGGGATACTGGGATCGAGTTATGAAAGAAGCTTTAGAGATACGACTACATCAGGATAATATGAATCATGATGAAGGACTTTTCCTCAGCAAAGCATGGAATGGGACAGTGAGGAAAATCACCCAGCAACGAAGACAGTATGTATCAGCCAATCAGGATGCAGCAGTCACTTGAAAAAGTGAAAGGCAACCAGAGGCGAGGTATATAAGGATGACCCCTCGGCTTTTCTCGACACCCTGAAGATGGCTGCGAAGTGTGCGGCCGAAACTTCGGTGGAAATCAACCTCACCTGGCTGATTACCTGAGAAGACTTTCTACAACATATAAAGACATATCAAAACGATACTACGTTGATGAACTTGCAGAAATTAATGGTCGCAGAGTGATACCTTTCCCACCTTATCATTGCCATTTCAATGCAATTGAGATGAGACAAGCAATAATTTAATAGACAATATACAACAAAAAAGAGAAAAGAACGGGTGGAACTGGTGAGCACCCCTAAAATTTTAGCTCTGGAAAAACCCGAAGGTTTCAAGGGGAAGACCGTTCCTAGGGAAAGTTTTATGCAGGTTGGGGAATGCATTCCCAGAAAACATTAAGGCTGGGTTTTCCAAACCCTTTTACACCCAAAGACTATAGAGAATTTCCTTAGACAGAGGGGATACAATGGGCTGCAGTGGGGTTCACGAATTCTTGTCTGCAATGCAAAGGATGTGCATCGGAAGAAATCTGAGGTTAACATCCCCTGAATACAATAGCAACTTCCCTCTCAGGAGGGAAGTTGCTATTGTATTCAGGGGATATGGAGGGGGTATCCCATACCCAACTTTTCCTTTCACCTGTTGTAGTATGGGTATAGCAGTACCTTCCAGCTGAGGAGTATTCATCACGAATATCAAAGTCGCCGCCTGAATCTCTTACAAGAATTGGAGAGTGTTTGTTTCCCTAACATTGAGACATAAGGAACTCCCAAATACTTTTTCCGACCCCTTACACCCTGACCACATCTTCTCTTTGCATATATATGTACTGTAAATAAATGAAAAAAGATCTTTCTTGGGTGAGATTGAGACTTGGAATTTTAAAGTCTCGTATTCCATCCAACCCTATTAAATATAACTGCCTGAAGATGTTAGCTCGCTCGCAAAATATGTCGAAGTAAATTTACTTTTCTGTGGTGCTGTATGAGGCGTTCCATTCCCATTTTCTATTGTTAAACTGCCTGATACAGTATTCATCATTTATCAACAAAAATATTTCTTTCATCCCAAGGAACTCCTAAATATTTTTTCCAACCCCAATTCCTTACACCTTGACCATTCTCACCAAACCCTCCCCTCTTCTCTTTGCATATATACGTACTGTAAATAAATGAAAAACGATCTTTTTGGGTGAGATTGAAACCTGGAACTTTAAAGTCTCGTATTCCATCCAACCTCATTAAATATAACTTTGCCTGAAGATGTTAGCTCGCTTGCAAAACATGTCGAAGTAAATATACTTTTCTGTGGTGTTGTATGAGGCATTCCATTCCCGTTTTCTATTGCTGAACTGCCTGCTATAATATTCATCATTTATCAACAGAAATATTTCTTTCATGCAACTGAATGAGGCGGGACTTTCGACTATAACTGCTATTGCTGGTGACGATTTAGGAGTTCCTATTTAAGGGATTGAAATGTTAATTTTCCGCAACTATTCATAGTTAATATTTTTCTTATATGACTCATTCGCTATTTTATTTAAATGCAAAACAAAAAGAGCACTATGTATGTTATTTTTCAGTTAACATGATTACATGAACTAAATTTAATGATTGTAATGTGCCTTACTATTGTTGTTAAGGCGCTGAAGATAAAAATATATTTAAACAGTAATGTATTGCCAACTGGTAAATATTAGTTTAATTTAAAATATTTATCTCAATATCCAAAAATACTATGGCAACATGAGTATTCCGACGCAGAATACCCGCGATTTGGACTCAGCGCGCATTTGAAGTTTCTATAAACAATCGTAACTGGATTCACAAATAAGATATCGGGATAAAACTTTCACTAAAAATTTATTTCATACTTACTTACACCGCATACATTAATTTTTTTGTGATAGCTATAGCAGAACGTAATTTAGACAGCGACTACTTTTTTCACGACGTAGACTAAATAATTTGTTTAAAAATAATTTAAGAAAGTAACATATGTGGGAAAGCTAAGAAAATGGAAAACTTACTGTTAATTTTCAAACATTGTTACTTGCACCATTTTGCCAAAATGGCTTTAGGAATGACTGTAAAAAATAAGATACGGATTTTGCAAAAATCTAATGAAGTATTTTTTAAATATTAACTATCAGAAAAACGGGGAAGGGTGACTTTGCACAAGATGGTGCGCACCCAGGAAAAATCCCAAGGAAGGATGGACTTGAAAAAAGTCTTTGTGTGGCCAGTGCTTCTATGAAGCCGCGACAGCGATCGATGCCACTATGTGGATGAAATCGCAAAGTCCTTGCCCACAAAGTCTCCCAAATGGCTTGGAGAAATGTTCTGCCAGGATAGCTCAACGGACAGAGCACCCGACTGGCAATTGGGAGACCCGGTTTAGATTCCCAGTCCCGTCAGACTTTTTTCAAGTCTATCCTTCCTTGGGATCAACTATCAGAACTAAAGAATAACTGTTTAGGGATTAATTGCACATTACATTGGCATATATTTTATTTTAGTCAATTTTCTTTTATCTTAAAAAGTGAAATTTGGCAACCGCTCTTCTCCATCGACAAGGGTACAATGGGCGGAGCACAGATAAAGATCCTGCGGCTCCAGTATAGACATTGACCGAAGATTAGTCGTTTGGATTAAAAATTTTCTTAGTGACAGGACTCAAAAGGTAAGAATCAATGGTAGATATTCTGAAGTTATAGAAGTAACATCTGGAATTCTGCAAGTTAGTGTGATAGGACTCTCACTTTCTCTCATATATGTCAACGATCTACCTTTGAGAATCAAATCAAATATTCGTTTGTTTGTAGATGACTGCATATTATACAGAATTATTAGGAACAACGAAGATAGGGAAGTACTACAGCAAGATTGAATTTCGTTAGAAGAATGGGTGAGAAAGAACAGAATGAGCATTAACACAAGCAAGAGTAGGTCCATCACCTTTTCAAAAAAGAAATCGCCGTATTCCCACAATTATCATCTGAACAGTGAAAATCTGTTCCTCGAAGAATAAGGATCGAGATTCCTCGAAGGAATCTGCAATCAATATTAAAAGTAATAAATTCATTCTTTCCGAAATGAGTTTGGATGCAGATGATCCATGTTACTCCTGATGCGCTGCCTATTGTTGTAACTCTCTACTTCTGTTCTAGATTCCAAGGCCTTCCTTATGTAATAAAAAAGGTGTCTATTAAGTTATTGCCTATTTGTGGAATCTCCGAATATACATGATCAAAGCTTCTCACTCTTATCCTAATTGAAGGTTAGAGTAGCGGTTAATTTCTGCCTGCTACATTTCTGGAAGAGCCGCTAAGAACCATGGTCGTGGTCGGAGTAATTGAAGATAAAATTCCCGAGATTTGAAACAACTAAACTTGGCTTTTCTTGAATTTTTGCCCACGTTCATTGTCCGCCTACACGGCCATTAATTCTTCTTCAACATGCTTATGAAGAGCAACATTTTATTGCTTAGCATTGTGCCCAATACAGCCTGATGTTGCAATTATTTTTCCTGATCCCTGATTAACTTTGTGTGTATTCATTTGGAATACAAAAGACATGAACAATCTGAGTTTTACTAAAGCTCTGTATGCTGCTTCGTCTAATAATGGAACTTTTTATGGTGACTTATGTTCATTTGTGCACGTTCAGTCATATTTTAACGTTCAGTAATGCTGCAAACTCATGAAATATCTTTCCATGGTTTGTAAACCAAGGTTGGCTTCTCTATTCCTAATTCAAAAGAACATTTGTTATTGAGTAATATAAGGGCAATTCCAAATTCGCTTACTGTCGATCAGTTTGCAGTACATACATGTACACAGATAATCTGATTCTTATCTAATCTATTTCTTATACACATAGAAGTTGGTCAGAGAAATCAACACATTCCTCTCACAATGATGAAAGAGGATTCTCAACAAACTTCTTTAAGTATTAATTGAAGGGTAAAATCCAGCAACACCGACCTTCCTCCTTCGCAGATAAAGAATAACTAAAATCTCACAAATAATTCCTATACCGAAAGGCAGGCTTTGCATGGAAATGCTAGCGCTTATTAAGAAGCGCTGGGGTGCCAAAACCTTCCGCGCTCACAGCCAGAAAAAAACGGAAACTCACTGGAAACGCAGAAGAAATGGTCACAGCGGATCAGCTGGTTTTTCCCAAAACCTTTCTATGTGGTAAACCTACACAATAAACAGGGCCAAGACAATGGGCGAGCTGGCGAGTAAACTTCCTAAAACAGGGATGGCAAGCATTATGTCAGAAGAATCACACATTGGATGAAGTAAAGGACTTGCTTAAACCTAGGTATTCTCATCAGGAAACAAAAGGGAAAAATGAAAGGAGAAGCAAATGAGAAAAACCCCCTGCTGTGCAGGTATCACCTGCAGAATAATCCATGGTGAAATTCACGTGGCTGCTATGCCATTTGCAATCCTAACAGCTTGGTTTCCGTAATCTGGAGTTTTAAAATAAAGTGATTACTAGGGAAGGGTTGTAATAACCAAATTAATTTCCCAATAATCAATCCTAACAATTTTCTGCTGAACATAATATTAACAGAAGATATTCGTACTATATAAAATAACTTTATTGAGTATCATACCATTTTAATAGTTAATGAGAATTACTTTCTGTATATATACAGTTATGTCATGTAATAAAGAAGCAATTGAGTAAAGAGGAAGTGAGGTGCATCAAAGATGTAAATTGCAGGCAAGGAAAGCGCATTTCTGTATCTGACTATAATTTGTGAAATGGTAGTAAGTCTGGATGGGAATTATTTTTTGAAGGTGAAATTTTTCTGAATGAGAAGTATTTCGTGAAATGGTAGCTTATATGATTTTTTAGTAAAATAGTAGTTTAACTTTTATATTGTTACCACCGGACTAGTTGTCCATTTGTAACATTTGTACTTATAATAATANTGTTTATAATTACTTCATGAAGGGATGTAAGTATAGAATTCCCACTCGTAATTCTATCATATACATAATTAAATCCATGCAGTAACGTTTTCGTTTGGTAATCAGGAGCGATGGGTGATGGATAGTTTATTAAGGTATTCTTTGTTTACCAATATAATACCACAAAAAATATACATAAATCATTTAAAGAATATAATCAAACAAATTATCTGGTCAGTTATTTAACATCTCTCTTCTTTTCCTTGCAGATAAATAATCCCTTAACTTGTGACTATTAATAGCAAGTATCACTGAAAATCAAATAATTAGTGATCAACTTTGATTGCTAATATATCATTCATATATTTCTCATCAACTCCTCAGAATTAGTAATTTTTATAATGTTAACTTTGCCCCTATCTCTCTCTTTGTTTATTTTCAGATTTGAATGATTTACTGCATCACAAGAGATTTAAAAGAACCAAAATAACAATGAGTGATGAACTTTTATTAATGTTTTCCCATGAGTGCGAGAATTGTGGGATTAATGACTGATATTTTTGCGATTCAATTATTGAATTTTGTTCTAATATTGTAACTTAACTCATTGATGCTCATTAGATTTAAATAGATTAGACATTTAATCATCTTCAAATGTAATTACATTGTAGAGTTCATGTTTCATTGTGTTTTATGTAATTTCTGTGTTTTCGCGGTTTTTTTTCACCTCTCTTCTAGCGTGGGTGTTTTCCCGAGTCGTGGGTTTTTTCTTCCATAGCCTTCAGCTCTGAAGATTTTTTCCCAAAAACAGTATCTCCTTCATAAAGCTTATTAATCAAGTTTCAATTATTAATATAAATAATAAGTAAAACACTTGGGCTCAATGTTTATAAATCAGTTTGTCACATAATGAGGAAGTAATTCAGTAAAGAGGAAGTAAATTTCATCAAAGATGTAAATTGCAGACAAGGAGAGAGCATTTATGGTTAAATTCTATGATATTCTGACGATCTTCCTGGAACGACATTATAAGGAAAACATTAAGGAAGTTGTTAACTCCCTGTTTCATTACTTTCAATACCTAATCCCACTTATACAACATTGCAAAGGTTCATTTTAATAGTAATATCATTACTAAAGATCCATGTGAAATATCTGAGATAAGATTCGCTATCACTTTTTGGAACAGTTTTCTGAGATTATATATCAGGCATATTTGTGATAATGTTGGTGACAGTAGGTAAATAAAAATGATTTCTCCATGCACCTGTTCTCTTTCTGTTAGAGAACAGCAAATCGGAGGTCCATAATGTTGATTTTGTGGTAAAAGGATGTATTGCGAATTCATTCAATTTGCACTGTGGCACAGGCAACGTGTCATCCACCGCTATAAAAAAATTGACAATCTGCCTACGTCATAAGGAATCGCTTTTCACCCATCCCATAGGTTTGAAAGGGATGGTATCTCTGGGAAAGCGAGATAACATGTGCAGAGCAGATGTGTAATCTCCTTAGATAAAGAGTTAAATACCTTTAATTTCCCCGGTCCCTTGGATTTAAATCCCTTGAATTCTTTTCACCGATTTAGCGTCGAACCAAGGATCACTTTGGGAGCGGTCTCTTCAGTACGCAGTAGAAAATCACTTCCTGTACTCCTAGTTAAAATTTCTATTCCCTAGCTTAATGGGAAGTGCCTGAAAAAAATTTTCTGAAAAATGTCCGAAAAACATGCAATGTATCCTATGGAAAAAATGCTGTTTTTGGTGCCCTCTAGGATCGAACCCATCCTACTGATGTCTGCATTTTTCCTTAGTTTCAAACTTGGGGACTCTACACAAAAAAATTGCCGGCTCTTTGATAGTATATTGATATAGATAGTTGATTGATATAAAAATAGGTTAACCCTTTTGCAACAACGGTATTCTGGTAAAATCGTATCCATATTCCGAGGCTTTTGCAGAAAAAATATCTCTCTGACACGAAGCCCTCCTGAACCTCTGCCGATGCTAGTTACCTTTTTGGGCCCTTCACAGAGGGGTCCTGGGGAAGTTTATGGCCCCTAAAGCAGCTTGGGGCTTAGCAAAACTAAATATTGTTGCAGTTATTTTGTTAAAGATTCATTTGCTGTGCCCTTGCAGTGCTTACCTACAGAAACTTCCAGATCGATGCTGTTGTGAGAGAGCTGAAGGAAGACTGCCCCCTTTTCTCTTTGCCCCAAGCGAGAGACAATACCCCTTCCTCTTGAAGGAAATTGACATAAACATGCCACATCAACTTCCGCTAGATACATAGGAGTGTCAACCCCTTCACGACTTCCTATCTGGACATGCTAGGAACAAACCCTACACTCAGTAGCTAGGAGATGAATTCATACCTTATCAAGGGTTTATAATAATAATAACACACACACATACAAAGCCATCAAATGTTGAATTTTTTTCAGAGAACTTTCATCAAAAATTAAATTAGTTTAACTCAAGAAATATTTGCTGCATAAAAGATAAGATTAAATCTATTTTGTATGTTGATTTCCAGTGTCCAGTAGTCATAGCTCCAGGTTTGGTGTACAATGTTCACCAGTATTCAGGAATGATGTGCCAAATGGTATGTGAGATGAAAAAGAAGCGGAGGAAAGGCGGTTTGGTCATAATTGCTGCAGGAGGCCGATATGACAATCTGCTGGCCAGTTATCGGTGAGTTCCATTTGTTCATCTTCAAGTGTGCTACCTTTCAGCTTGTTATAGGGAACCCAGATACTGCATAATCTTATCACTTTCATCTGTTTTTAACATTTATCATTCATGGAGAAGAGAGTTATCAAATTAACTCTATTTGAGCTGCAGAGTTACGATTTCTACTCAGCCAAGTATGGGGTAGCCCAATACTCTGCCCAGTATGCTTGTGGTGGGAGAGTCATGGTTGCCAAATTCGATTTTTTGAGATAGATGAAAATCGAATAAAATAAAAAATATTTCAGTGTAACACAGAATTAATCATAGAAAATTTTTATTGTAGTACTGATAGTAATAATTTTAAAAACAATTTCTTTAATTTTTCAAAAATTCATACATAGTTTTTTGTCATCATTACTAAAGCCATTTTGAGGAAATGGTAGATCTACTATAGTTGAAAAAAATTTTATACAGTGAAACCCCTCTACAAGGGACAGTCTCGGGACCTTGGTGATCGTCCGTTGCTGAGGGGTGTCCGCTTAAGAGGGGCGTTTTTTAAACTCTCATATAACTTAAAGAAATGTATTTCCTAGATAAGTAAACAATATCAATATAATTACAAATAAACTTGCACACTTGATGTAATTTACATGTAAAAGCATTAAACCAAAACACAAAATAAGTTATAAACTATTAATTGATTGATTGATGATTATTGTCAATATAATTACAAATAAACTTGCACACTTGATTTAATTTACATGTAAAAGCATTAAACCAAAACACAAAATAAGTTATTATTTATTAATTGATTGATTGATGATTATTGTTGGTAATTTGGATAAAAGTTATAATTCAGGCTTATGATTTACATTTTATTCTCGAGAATCAAATTTATTCCTTCTAAAATATGAAGGGATCTCAGTTTGTTTCTTCTCTTTTGAAATTACAAATTGTTTTTCGTTATGGATTATGGCATCACAAATGATATTATTATAGCCTATGATGTCCTGATTTCTGTCGTAAAAATCTTTCAAATTTTTCAGATTATCTAGGCCATCACAATAAGTTTTAATGCTGTCGGCAGCTGAAATGTTAAAAAACACGTTTTAGTTATAATTACGTATGGAATTACCAAATAGGCAAAATGATAATGTACTCACATTCTTTTATATCTTGATCATCAGTTTCATTTGTCTCTTTAATTTCGTTTGGGTCATTTATTTCCCGAATAGATTTTAAAATATCTTTTACTTCCAAACTGGTATCATCTGTAGTTACTTTTTCGTCTATCTTTGATTACTCGCAAGCTTCTAACTAATATTAGACAGTTTTATTAGTCCGCCGAGCTTTTCTGTTTCTTCATCTACTGACCCACTATCCATCCATACTTCATCCATTTCTTTGCCTTCTGTACCACTAGGAAATCCAGCCTCCAAGCGTTCTTGATCCACATGATCGCCATTAAAACGTCAATACTTCTGGCAAAATGTTGAGCTGGTGAATGTTTTTCTTAGTTAGCGATCAGGTGACTTACAACTAATTGGCGATACTTTACTTTTAAATTCTGTATAACGCCTTGATCCGTAGGCTGCGATGTCAAGGTAATGTTCGGAGGAAAGAAGACCAATTTTACATTATCTAACTCAAGGTGAG
Source organism: Ladona fulva (assembly GCA_000376725.2). Lineage (NCBI taxonomy): Eukaryota > Metazoa > Arthropoda > Insecta > Odonata > Libellulidae > Ladona > Ladona fulva. Next base: position 458,697 of record KZ309282.1, on the reverse strand, counting down.
GGTGGGATGTCGCATTATCCAAAAATAACCATATTTTTCTCTTCTTAATTTTCATTTGTCTGTCTAAATTATCCAACCACTTAGTCATGATATCCGTGGTCATCCATCCATATTCACAGCTTTAAAGCACCTTGGCTTGGCAGATTTTCCTATGACAAGAGGATGTAACTTTTCGACATACATACTGGTGCAAAGAAGAACGGTCAAACGTTATTTGGCAACTTTTCCTCCTGCACAATTCCTCCTTTAATGCATAACGTTTTTTCTGGGAGGACACGATAAAACAACCCTATTTCGTCAGCGTTAAAAACGTTTTCACGAACATACCCTTCAACTATTCCTCTAATTTTTTTAAGTTCATTCAGTTACTGTATCTTCACTGACCGATGCCGGTTCGCCACAAATAGCTTTGAATTTTATGACGGATTCTGAAGCGGTCTAACCACCCGTTGGACGCTTTAAATGCACCGACATTCAATTCCTGGACGATTTCTAAGGCTTTTTCTTGAATCATAGGACCTGAACCCGGAATTTTTCGTGACCGAATTCGTCGAAACAACTCAAAAACTGCTTTATCAATAATAGCACCTTCGCCGATCTGAAATACATGGCTCCTTCTATCCAAAAGTTCATTTTTACGGAAAAATCTCAAAAGTTTGTTTTTATGCTTTAATATTTCTGCGATTTGATTTTTTCTAACTTTAAAGTGCTCAGCAAGAACCCTCACAGAAGATTTACTGTCTTTGTAGCAGTTAATAATCTCTACCTTCTCTTATAACGAAAGAAACTTCCGCGGTGCCATCTTATGGAACTGAAAACCTCAGGATCGACTGAGATGGAAACGTATATGAGAGGATCACATCCCACTGTAGTATGGAAGAAACAGTTTGCAGGGAATGTACACTACGATAGCAAAATCGTATAAAGTAATGAATTTGTGTCACATTCAAAGACTTTTGGAACTGAGTATACCGAGCTCCATTCTATAGCTCAAAGAGTGTTAGTGTCCCAAGGTCATCGGGTATTGAAAGGATTTCGGTTGTAAAATCAGCTAAGGTGTCCGTTAGCAGCGGTTATTTCATTTCCAGGGAGAAAAAGTTAGCTGTCCGCATCCGCTCGAGAGTGTCCGGTATAGAGAGGTTCAAATGTACGTAAAATGCAATACTTCTGTTCGGGACATCATGAAATCGTCCGTTAGGAGGGGTGTCCGTTAGGAGGGGTTTTACTGTATATAATTTGATTCCTTCGATTTCTAATGTCGTTAACTATTTATACATATATTGAATTGTTAAGCTGATAAAATATTTTAGCTTAGTAGAACATAAATGTTTTGGTCATTGTTATGATAGTAGTATTCTGTATTACCTCATATTACAGTTAGACCGTAAGTGACTGCATGCATTTTCAATAAGTATGGAATATATTTTAATGGAAGTTTTACCTTACAAGGAGAGGCCACAAAATATTCTCCGCCGATTTGAACGAAATATTATTTTTATGTTAGAGGAGGTGAAATGTAGAAATGTGAAATCACTCATTGACGGCCAACAAATTATTATTTACATTAATATATACAATTGTAACTGCGACTCAGGCCTCGGAGACGTGCAGCAACAGGATAAAGGAGCTAGATTGCTATCAATCGCTGCAGATAAGAGAAATTCAGACCTTCACTTGTTTTTCCATGGCTACGTTAGAAGATGAACACCCCCGAATAGCAGTGAGCATCACGAAAGAAACTTAAAAATGGAAAGGTCGCGGTCGCTAGCCGTCGACAGGCAAGTGACAGCATGGGGGCAATAAAATAAGCGAGCTCAATTCCAGTGTGATTTCAAACCTTACATTAAGGAATATTTCAGTTCTTCTCATTGGTTCCTAAGCGGTAATGCCCACTCGCTCTTATAACCCAATTATGTTCCGACGAATATTGCAATTTACGCACATGTTTCAAGGTGTTGGTATTGTCATGCAGATCAGATAATTTATTAAAGAAATTTAAATCACCGGCCAACAATTATTGATTGCCAGGAACATATATTGTAGAAACTAATTTTGAACCCAGATTATCTTTGCATTCAATTTCTAATTGAATTACAATGAACCATTTGTCACGCGCTCAGTTGCCACGCGCTGTATTGTCGCGGTAACAAGCTTGGGAAGCTTACTACGATTTTCTAAAAAGTAAGTTCATGGAGGAATATCATACGGAAAACTTATAAAGTAATTTGAAACGGGTATCTTGATTTTTACTATGCCACAAAATATACATACATACATGATAAAAATCAAGATACTCGTTCCAATTTTCTTTTTGTAATAGAATACCACCAAGTAAAGGCCGATACAATCAACGTTATAAAGAAATATTTATTAGTACTCACCAGCTTGAACGCTCATGTGCTTTTAAGTGTTGCAAAGAATCATTTTGAGTACTGTAATTTATTTCGTCAGCAATGGATAATGCTGGTTTTTCTAGTGCGAGCTGTTTATCCAAGGAAGAAAATTCTTCAGTGAGTATTAAGGATTTTTCGAAGGCTGATGCAACTGGTGCAATATCATTTTTGCAAGGTAAGCTTTAGAGGTGCTTATGTCTGTATTTTTTCATATAATGAATGCTGTGAAACTGTTTCACTTGGCAATAAAAATATACGTCGCATGGCTGGCACAATGTTGTGCATTTTGCTGGAATTATCTTTAGCTTACAAGTTGGGATATTGTCTTCATCAAGAAATAGTTCGTCATAAATTGACGGATTCCTTTGGCCGCTCCATGAATCAACTATCAGCTAAAATTGATTGGATGAGACGTATGGCTTCACTACATTTTCCAAAAAGACTTCATAAATATCTGTTGATAATTTCCCTGACTTTGAATAAGTTACAAAAACGTTTTAAAATTTTTCCACCAACTGATCCACATTTCTTCGAACATTAGAACCCAAACTACCATCAACTTCCTGCAAACATAGAAACACTTGTGGTAGTAATTTTCCAGATGCAGTGATAGCACACTGTACGGTGTATGAATGTGTTACTTTGTTCCTATCTCGTACACTTAAGGCCACAGATTTTTCTCCCAGATGAGTTAAAGTACGTTTCACTTCAACACTGTATTCGCACCCCATTTCATTGGTGTTTATCATGTAGTCCAGATCATAATTTCTTATAAAATTATGTCTGCTTCCTAAAAATTTCAGCTGAATTCAATGTCTCCTCTATAGATATTAATTCCTTACAGGAAACATAGCTTGTTGTTTTCCGCTGCTTGATTTTATATTCCTTTTTAAATTTCTTTAGCCAAGATCTAGAAGCTTTAAATGTAAAGGTTGGTGACAGGTATTGAAAAGCCATTGCTAAAGCCCACTGCTGGATGGTTCTAGAGGTTACGTGTTCATCCTTTTCCTCGCTTCGAAAAATCTATCATAGGTACATTCTTTATCATATCCAATTTGTCTAAACACGTCCCGCCTTTTTCAATGTCCTTACACCATACCTTGAGTTGCATTTTCCGTTTCAATTGTATCGATACTAACCTCTGTAAAGTTGCCAGTGACCATTTCGGATGTTCTCTTGCAAGATTTACAACTTTAATTTTCACTTACAATGACACACGGGAATATTTCTGCAATATTGATGATGGTTCATAAGAGTCACTGGGGCCCTGCAATGAGGAAGGACTACTGTGTTCTGATTCCTCTTCGCTATTCATATCTAATTCTGCTTCTTTGTGCTCATCCTCCAAAAACAATTCCTCGTCATCAAAGAATATGTTATCCTCAAGAATTTCTATGAAACTTTTAACAGCTCTCTCGCCAATTAATTGGGCTTTCATGGAAATACTGACATCTGTTTGGTTTTTGATTACCTCCATTTCCGTTAAAGTTTCTGCAGGAAATGAATTAAGTAATATAGAATATTTATTGAAGTAACTATGAACTTCAAGATAAAAATGTATTTCACAGCATTCATTCTTCCTTCATCCATTCATTCATTTTCTTCCTTGGATAAACGGCTCACACTAGAAGAACCAGCATTATCCATTGCTGGCGAAATAAATTACAGAACTCAAAATGATTCTTTGCAACACTTGAGCACATAAAAAGCACATGAGCGTACAAGCTGGTAAGTACTCTTAAAAATTTCATAAGAAATTAGAAAACAAAGTTATCATCCCACGCTTGGTTTCGGGACAGTTGAGCGTGCTACAATTTAAACCAACCACTTTGCTACATTTCATCTCCTCTATCATAAAAAAAATATTTCGTTCAAATCGGCGCAGCATATTTCGTGGCCTCTCCTTGTTAGTATATTAAATAATGCTCAAGTTACAGTTGTTTACAAAACATTAGATGTGAGCTGAGCCCAGTGCTTGGGAATTTTGCATCAAAATCTCCATGGTGCTGTGATATTTCTGTATATTTTGTGTTTTAAGTTAACCCTTCAAAGCCATCCCCATGTGCACTAATACCTTCAAACTCTCCTTGCCCACCTTCCTAATGCCTTGCACTGATCTCTCACACAATTCAATTTATGAGGAATTAGGTATTATACTAGTGAAATACTTTCGACATGTGGTATAATAAACTTCATGGTTTATTTTGTGCTAAATTATTTGTCTTCTTCTTTATTTTTCTCTTAAAAGGTATTGATTTGTCATTTGGAACATCTATTCAACCTTTCTCATGATATGAGCAATAGGCTTTAATCTGTATCTCTTGAAATTATGACCTATTTTACATCCTCTTGCGAGAATTTGTTTGAGCAATTTCTGCTCTTGATGAAAATTTTATGACTTCCCTGCCAGCATAAACGCATCTCCTTGCTGGTGCTTGGATTTTCCAAGGCCCTCTAAGGATTCATTTTAGTTAGGAAAGCCAATGAGAGATGAATGCAGTGAGAGTGAGTGTCCATATTTTTCAGAACTAAATTCTGACAAAATTAATTTCAAGATAAATTTCTGCACAATCATAAAATTTAATTTAAACCACATTGAAAGTGTCCAATGCCTAAATAAATTGCATTTTTTCAAACCATGTATAAAAATTACAAGGTTTTGTAACAAATCATATAATATTCAAAAACATTGAATTATTAGTTACTGGTATATAACTGACTAAAAACAAATCTTCATTAAGTGTCAAAACATTTAAATCACTTTCAGTGGCTTTCTTAAAATCCATGTCCTCTGGGCTTGAAACTTTGAAGTGATATGTATAATTTGGCCATATATTATTATTTAAAAAGTATTTTTATCAGTGAAGCCATTACCTTAATAATAATAGCTAGACGTATAACACATTTTAATTTAGTTCATGTAATCAGCTGTTTACCTTGGGAATAACATACATAGTGCTGTATTTGTTTTTTTTTTGTGCATTTAATCAAAATATGAAGTGAGTCTCACAAAGAAAGTCAATAATGAAAAATTACACATCAATACCCAAAATAACATATCAATACCTTACATAGGATACCTTTAAATTGTCACCTATAATAGCAGTCGAAGTACAACCATATAGTAATACAGCATACTCAAGAAAGTACCCTCAGTTTTAAAACGACATACTATCTTAGAAAGCTGTCTTAATCCTTGTCTGAAAATATAAAATTGTGCATAATAATGTTATAGTAATAATTCCATATATCATGTACGAGGGCAGATTGGAAAGTAACGCACAATAATTTTTTTCTCCCCTGGTATTGCAGCTGGAATGTTGAAATTTAATGATGATATAGTTTGAAGTTTCCGCTATGGAGGGTATTTTGTTTTCATGTGCAGCTCTAGCGAGAGAAGCCTGAACTATAAAGCAAACATGGCGCGCATGTTACTGTCGTCCACGTGTGAGGAGCAGCGAAGTGTAGTTCGATATTTGTGGGCCAAAGGGCATTCACCGAGTGAAATTCACAGGGACATGCATGGCGTGTATGGGGACGACTGTCTGGACCGTAGCAATGTCTCCAGGTGGTGTGCATTCTTCCAAGAGGGCCGCGTGAACCTAAGTGATTTGCCCCGTTCAGGGCGGCCAGTAACAGTTTCAACTCCGCAGAATGACCGCGCCATTGAGGCAGCAATCTTGAAGGACTGGCGTGTGCACCTGCAAACTTTATCGCAGACGTTCAACATTTCCTATGGTGCATTGTATGACATTGTTAATGACACGTTGAAATTCCGTAAAGTTAGTGCTCGCTGGGTGCCTAAGAACCTGACAGGCAACCACAAGGGTCAGCGAATGATGACAAGCTTGGATCACTTAACGCGTTATGCCGCAGAAGGGCATGACTTTCTGAAAGGAATCGTCACTGGTGATGAGTCATGGGTGTACCACAACACGCCCGAAACCATGCGGGCCTCTATGGAGTGGAAACATGTTCGTTCCCCAGTAAAAAAAAAATTCAAAGTGACTCAACCTGCTAGGAAAGTGCTTGTGACAGTGTTCTGGGACATGTTTGGTGTGTTATTGGTGGACTTTGCTGAACATGGAACCACTGTGAATGCTGCAGCCTACATTAAAACTTTGTTTAAGTTGCGTCGTGCCCTTCGTGACAAATGCCGCAACATTAATGGTGTCAAACTTCTTCATGACAATGCCCGTCCCCATGTTGCTGCTCCTGTTCGTGAGAAATTCGCCAAATTTGGATAGGAGGTGCTCCAGCATCCACCATACAGTCCGGACCTGGCACCGTCTGACTTTCATCTGTTTGGTCCCATGAAGAAATTCCTGGCCGGTCAACACTTTGCAACTGATGGGGAAGTGAAATCAGCAGTCCGCAGATGGCTATACTCCCAACAAACGGACTTCTTCGAACAGGGTATATTGAAACTGGTACCACGATGGGAGAAATGTGTTGAGAAAATTGGTGACTATGTAGAAAAGTAGGTCAAAGATGTAAGTTAATTTGTGATTTGTGATTTTTTTGTTTTGGTACATATTAAACTTTTTGGGGAAAAAAATATTGTGCGTTACTTTCCGATCTACCCTCGTATCTTGTTTATTTGATCAGAATACAGGTAGATGTTTTATAATTTCTAATGCATGAGAAGAGATCTTTAACAGGATGCTCTTAGTACATATTTTGGATTAATTTTATGATATTATAAAATTCTCTCGTTTACTTGTATAACTCTCATGCTCCTTGAATGGTTCACTAGTTTGGATCTATGCTAGTTTGTGTTTTCTGCTAAAGGAATGCATTGTGCGATATTTATCCATTCTTCACAGTAGATATTCTTTTCAATTTTTCTCTTGCTTCAATCAGAAGTAGATACTCAGGCTGGCATTTTGGTTGGTAGTGAAGGTGGTAGATACTTTCTTCTAAATATTTTTCTGCTTCCTGAAATAGATACACAGTCTAAGAGCACATTTTTCTACTTCCTTAAAAAATCTTTTGAGGATGTGATATTAGGTTAATCAGAACTCAGAATGTTATTTTAAATTTTCAGTCCAAAACTAATTCCATACAAAAAGGAAGTGAAGTGGATTCAGTATTCTATTTTATAGTATTTGGCTTATTTATGTTGAAAACGAATGTTGGCTTTTAAAGAGTCACTGAAAGATATACTGCTTTTAGGATAAGAAGAAAGTATAGTTTCACTCTTATTTTCTGATGTGAATGATAGCTCATAGATCATTATCAGACAAAATGCATAACAGAAAATCCCATGAAATATGAGCAATAGCTTTGAAAAAAAAGAATTGAATTTAATGAGAAAAAAGGAGAAATTGAGAATTTGACAGATTTTGTGAATGGTGCATTGAGCTACAAGAGCTAATAGGGATGGAACAATAAACAATTCTACATTAATCATTGATTCTATTATTTATAGCTGTTTGTAGGAGATATGTATTACATATAGCTGCCGCACTAACTATACTTTTCTCATTTAAATACATTGCATGGATTTTCAAAAATTGGTTTAGGGAATTTTTCGTTAATATAGAAGGTTGAAATTCACAATATCTTGAGAAGATATGGATTTCTATCTCATGTTGTAAAGACTTATGACTTAGTGGCCATAGGTTTGATGGTAGGATGCATCAATTTTGCCCATAAAGCCTACCAAGGTAGGCTTTTAAAAATATTTTTTCAGGACACTTATCAAAAAGCAAAGTAGCAAAACTTCAGCATATGAATAGTATTTGTAGCTGTATTTCATATTCAACCTTAACATCTTCTAAATTGATCCTTGATTAGATGCCAGGGCTGATTAAATATTCCTCCGTTGGAAATGAAGAGGAAATTGGAAACATATTTTTAGGTACTTTCTGCTACATTTTTGCCCTCAAACCTGAGTGATATTTACTGGAGGAGCTTTTAAACCATAATAAGAACAGTCTTCTACTGCATTTATCCTTGGATCGGTGCAAGGACAGATGCCTTTTTAAAATTTTTTTTGGTGCACTTTCCGAAAACGCTTAATGGGTATACTTCATACTCAAGCATGGAAAGTGGAAAGTGAAATGGAGGACCGAAGAACCTTTCAGGATTCTGTAAATCCATTTTATGTGTCAACTAAATATATTCAGTAGTTTTATTAGGTTACCTGAGTATATTTTATCTATCTATCGGATGTTTTAAAAAAAAATATATATATATATATATAGTCATACAAGTACCTACAAGTCATAGTTATAGTACTATATCAACTCGTCAATAAAAAACAGGATTGTTAAGTACGTAATTTATACAGACTAAAATTTAC
>KZ309282.1:426082-448807 GCA_000376725.2 Ladona fulva | reverse complement strand
TTCTCTATAGCTTCTTGTACAATTCTTTCATTAAAATTCCTTACATCTTCCTTCATTGCCACTCTGATGGACTTGCATAGCTCGACATATTCGATATTTTCCTTTGGCAAGTCTGAGTACTTCAGTTGCTTTCGCTGTTTCATCATTTTCCTGGTTCTGTCGCTGAACTTCTTATTCTTGGTTCTTTTTGGTGTACTTGCTACTTCTTCTGCCACTGCTTTCATGACTTCCATGACTTTGGCTTCCAGTTCTACTTCTTGAAGTACTGAAAACCTTTTTCTAAGTTCCAGCTGGAACTCTTTCCAATTTTCTTCTAATTTTCTAATACTTACTTTCTGTTTCCTGCTTGAGACCAACTTCTTTCGCTCCATTCTGACGTTAATCTTCATTCTGCATCTAACTATCCTATGGTCACTGCCAGTGTTGAAGTTGTTTAGTACCTCACAATTATACGAATTGTCCTAGCATCAAGCCTGGGTCTATTAGGACAAATATTCTTACGGCATACGATAGAAATCCCTATCTTCTATAGATATTGCGAATTTCAACCTTCTACCTCACCGGGAAATACCGTAACGAATTTTTGAAAATTCGGTCATATGAAGCTGGCATCGAACCTGGGCGCACAGGGCAAAAATTTCTACGGCGTTCGATAGATATCCATCCATTCTAACAACACCATGAATTGCAATTTTCTATCTTAACGGGAAATGCCCTAAATGAATTCTTATACTTCAGACATACGAACTGCCCTAGCATCGAACTAAGGACCCCCAGGGTAATGACCTTTAGGTATACTATAGAGGTGTTTGCTCTCTATCAATGACGTGAATTTTAACATTCTATCTTACCTATAAATACACCATATGATTTCTTGAAACTTTTGCAATAAGATTTTACCTAGCATCAAACCTGGGGCCATTAGGGATAAAGCTTTTGCGGCAAATGGAAGATAAAAACATTTTCTAATGATTCCGTAAATTTCAACGTTCTATCTTTATGCTAAATACGCTAAAGCCCGTATGACATGGTCCAACTTATTGGCCAATAAATTGCCCAATAATTACACAAGAAAGTAGCCCAATATTGGGCGATCTGTTCAACAAGATGAGAACAATATTGGCAACATTAATGCTCAAATGTCCCGTATGAGTACGCCACATTGCACATTATTAAATAGTATGAATAAGCAACGCAAAACTCCTTCGTCCAGATTTTCGAATAATATTTCGAATTATCTTCAAAAACTAACGTGCCACTCTCCTAATCCGGTACTGGATGTTTCATGTCTTTCAGAACAAGGAAGAACCGGATTTTTTCACGAAGCTTCTTGTTTTGGACACTAGGGCAAGACATAACTCACTTCTGACTGGAGATTGGCCAGAGAAAATAGAACATGCTCTAATTGCCAGATTGGGTGAGAAATTGGTCGGGAAATTGGGGGATTGGAATTGGGTTGGAAATTGGCATGTGGCAAATGGGACACAATCCAATCTGCAATATATTGGACCGTGTCATACAGGCTTAAACGAATTTTTGAAAATGCGCTCAAAGCATTTAAATAGGAAAAGTGCCATTTTTAGGGCCTCCTAGAATCGAACCCATGATGCCTAGGATGGATGTCTGCTTTTTTCCATAGTGTCCAAACCCGGGACTTTACGGCAAAAAAATCAGCGGCTCTGTGAGGCACTTCCTTCTGCTTCATCTTTAGTATCCTATATGTATATGTGTGTATATATATATGTATATGTATATGTATGTATATATATATTCATTCATTCATTGGTTATCTGTCTTACGACAGGTCCATGATTACATGTTAAACCGAGTTCTCCATTGTTCCCTATCCATCGCTGTTGCCTTGAGATCCTGATAACTCTCTNTAGATACCCTATATAATAAATTGGATTTAGAAGCACCTCCTGTAACATTTCAATAATTTTTCATTGAATAATAATTCCTTTTTAGAGACAATTTTTACAACTTTTTCCTGGCTGAGAATTTCAGTTATTGATGGCTTTGTCACTTTGTGATATATTATAGCTTTATTAGGCTTCTTTTGGTATAAGGTGTTATTTACTTCTTTTTTTATTGAAAAATCTGTGTTCATGGCTTTACTGCTGGCAATTAAATGAAAGTTGTTAAAGAGTTATTTGGATATTCTCAGCAGTTTTCCTGTTATTTTGATTTTAAATGTAAGTGAAGTTTTGCAGCAAATCATGCATAAACAGAACCAGGAAAGGAAGTGCAAAAAGTGAATTTTGTTGCTTATGCAAAGGATGGAAAGACAATCTAAATGGATTTTATTTTCCATTGAAGAAGTATTAGTAAAAATCTAATGTTTAGAGATAAAAGAGGAGCCATACCTTTCTAATGTCTAGCTGACATGCTATTCCATGCTGGTCTCTTCTTGTCTTTTCTAATAAAGTTGATGCGAGCTCATAAAGACAGGCTCCCTTTAGCAGCGATATACCAGGGAACAGTATGTTTGCCACTTGTATAACCTGTCCAAAAATAAGGAGATTTCAGAATTACACCAGCAAGGTGCAAAAATCGCACCTTAGATTACAAAGTCAAATTTTTATATCCAAGATAGGACAAGGCGATTCTTCATTTATGGGAAAATTGGAATGTTGAGCTGAACTTTATGGTGAGCAAAAGTCAAGTTAGACACTAAAATTCCCTTGATTCTCTAATGCTGATGTTTGGCTGAACGTAATTGGATTTGTTTTCCTGACTGATGATTGGAATTCATCATATTTAAGTTACTCTCTATATTTCAGTACCCAAAACTTCCATCATAAAAAGACACTTCTTAATTCCTGCTATTAATCCCTCCATAAAGTTTTGTTTTTTGTAGCAAGAAATACCCTCTAACTGCAGCTGGCAATTTTGTCTGCTACGATTTGGTCCCATGACAGTTTGGTCCACGGCGACTGGGTGCTACGATGATTTAGTAACTACAGGTGATAAATAGGTTGTTGGAAAAGGCTGAGATTTGTCGTAATTAATTGTTATTGTTATTGCTGAGTAGAATGCAGAAATCTTAGAAGTATTTAACCTTTTGTTAAACAAAACTTGTATAAAGTATGTACTACTGGAATCGGAGCATGAAATAGGGGAGAAAAACAGTCATCCAAACGTAAAAATATGGCAAAAGTATTGTTTATGTTTAATTTCAAGTCTTTCATACGCAGGGAATACACATCCTGAGATAAATGAGTGTTATTTCATACATAAATATCGATGAGGAGAAATCGAAAGATGATTAATGTTAATGGTAAATTAGAAAGAGAGACTACAAATAACCATAGAAATTTACTGTAACAAATTTATGATTCTGTTAAGATATTTTTCATATTGAAGACATTGAGAGAAGAGATGGAGGATAGGCAATTACAATATGCTGACATTTGCTACTAATACTATTAAATACGACGAAGAGGTGTACATAATATTATGAAGTATATCATTTCCAGTGAAACAATTGCGGGCTGTGCCGTGTAATGCGTTGTTTGTTTTTCTTATGTTATTTGCAAACTTAGAGGTTTTGTATTTGCACAGAAAATAAATTCAATATTTTCTCCAAAACTTTTGCTTGAAGTATCTTCCAGAGCAAATAAGATGAAAAGTAGTTGCCAACTACTTTCTTCAGTGCATTTTCTCAAAAGTTTGCGACCTCTCCAATAATTTCTTTTGAATATTTGCCTCAAAAACTTTTGCCTGCTAAATAATATGAATGGAAAGAAAACAACTTGAAGCAGAATTTGATGGGAACATTTTTTTGTTTCTTAAATTAGAGAGCTAAATGCAGCCACTCAAACAAAACCATTAAAAAAATGAATTTCTTTGAATTGTAATATTTTTGTTTTTTCTGCGATTATGTTATTAATTAACCTAAAATAAATCATACTTACTTTTGGAATTACCTTCACTCAATACTGAAATTTTAAACAGTTGACTAACTTTATATTTTTATGCTAATGTTGCAACAGAGCAAATCTCAACATTAGGAAATGTACGCTCTTGATAAAGGAAGGCAGTCTTATTCCTTATTGGCTCCCTTGACAAAGGGAAAGAGAGAGAAAATGCCGTCTTCTCTTGCATTATATATTAGCTTCAGTGGCCACCATCAGAAGCATAGCACTTGCAGGGTGTGTAAAGCATTACTATCTCTGATTTTAAATGAAATCGATATTGTTAGGCGTGACTTCGTGGAAAGCCATAATGCAATGAAAGCAAAGGCTTAGTATTTTTCCACACATTTAGTGTGGAAAATTACTAAGTCTTTACTTTCATTGCATCTCTGATTTTGCTAAATTTACTTTTGGTTTGTGAGAATTTGAGCAGAATTAAACAGTTCAAATTCAGGACATTTTCGGGATACATCACTTAGCATGACATGAGATCGAAATCCAGGACTTTCCCTACTGGGATGATTAGCTGCTCTAGCCAATTTCCTTCTATTGTTATTGTCAAAACCATGAAGAAAAACCCAGCCTAAGAAAAGTCTTTAGTTGAGGGAAATGGTGTCTGGATGCAGAGATGCAAAATTTGAAACTCTTTGCAATTTATCATAGCAATAAAAGAAGATTTACTTACATCTCTAGCCAATTTTTCTTTCCATATCAGTTGATCATCACTTATTGACTCAGGAGGATTAAGTATGTGTATGATGGAATGCTTGAGATCCACAACGAGCGAATGTTGTGAGTGTAGCCTCTTCTGTAGCATCTCCAGTACCATTTCATATCTATCTATGTCCACATCTTCATCGTTCTCGAGTTCCTTGATTGCCTCTGAAGCATCCCACACAATTTTCCGGGCCATCTTCCCCGTAACTCGTTCCTTGCACCCTTTGCAAGACCAGTTTTCCAAGGATTCAGCCTTCCCACCCTTCAGCCACCCCTTTGACAGTGGATCAACAGGCAAGACACAGTCACCACACTTATCGCACTTCAATCCTGTGAGGCAAGCGCCCAGTTCTTCTCGGTCAGAACATCTTTCACAGTTGCAGAGAAAGAATTTCGAGTAGTAGAGATGCGTTCTCCTTTCCAGGGTTCCCCAAAGAGAATCCGTGTAGGTTAGGGAAATTGGGGAACCTTTTGAAATGTTTACTGCTGCATGTACTACCAAAGGGAATCCTTCCTCTAGGGAACCAAACACCCTAAAAGATGTTGGGACACACGAGTGCTCAGTATAGAAGGCTTCTGGATACAGGGCCTGCAGCGACCTTCCTTCTGATGTCACTTCCATTGCATTGATTTCCAATGTGGCAATGATGTGCAATATGTCTCTGGTTTTGGCTCCATAAGCATTTCCAAAGCGAGCGGTGAAAAGGGCAGCCAAAGCCTCAGACCGTCGACGATGATTGGATGGACGCTTTATGTTGTCATGCGTCTCCATCAATTGGATTTGGTTCCATGATGATGGGGATGAGATGCGGAGAGAGAGGCAGCGCAGCAAAAAGACACAGTCGTAAAGGGAATCCCATTGAGTTGGATCCTCAAAGGAAATCTGTGTGAAAAATAGTAAATACGGTCCATGTGTTGAGTTCTTCAAGTCATATTCTGACAGTTTTAGATATTTGTTGGAGCAAATCAATTTATTTACAAATACCCCATTAAAAGTCGTCATTGATGTTTTACGATGAGGACTGAAATAACAAACAAATATAAATATCAGAACTATGAATCAAGCCTGGGACTTAAGTGTTCTGTGACTAGCATGCAGGCTCAATTTAAATTGGTTACTGTTTACTTAAGCATCGAAAAAAAATCTGGAGTGTAAAATACTTTTACCCTATCATTAAGGTTGAGGCAAAAACTGCAAATTATTGATGAATGTCGCATCTGGGAAGCAAGTTCATTACTCATAGTAATTACCATCAAAAACAATGCTTCCTCTTATTTCAGTCTTCTTCGGAGTCATTTATAATCTCATGGCTATAAATGACTGAATGGCCACGTCCCAAAGGAGCTTAAGATTGTGAATCAATTATCGATGGCATACACTTTGAATGTAAAAATTAAGAAAATATGTCCTAAAAATTTAACTGATTTTTTGGACCTATCTGAGATGCCTCCTCAACTCTGAAAGGATTGAACATACCTTGACTCCTGTAGCCGCCGTGGCTAAGCACTCTGGAGCATGTCTTGCATGGTTTGAGCACCCCTGCGAACATAATGGCCAACCGCAGTCTGGACAGCAGTGCACTCTTTCCTGGAGGGGGCGGTAGCAGACAAGGCAGGGCGCCTGTTCACCTTGCATTGGTCCTGTGGCCAGCGGTAACACTTTTAGAACCACTTCTCCAGCCACTGTGTCCTTTGCAGCAACCAGCCGCCGACCCACAGATTCGCTACTCTCCACCTCATACCCCTTAACTGCACGTTGCACACCTTCTTCCTCAAACCTAGCGCTCATCACAATCACTTGGAGCCTCTGAAATACAATTGAATAAGTCCAAGTATAAAAGTCATGTGACAGCAAAGTGGACAGATAAATTCATGATGTTCTTGGTGGAGGGAGGAAATATAATAATATTTTACTTCCTCTCTTTTAGTATAGAGCATTCCATTTTCAGTCAACATTACCTGTTCTTATATATTTCCTGTGTATTTCTCTGTGAGAAGTAAGGCTTAGTGTCACCAAATACGGCAAAATATTAATCTATTCATTAAAATAATTATTTCTACCAGAGTAATCAATGATACTGTGAAGGTGTAAGTAAAGTGAATTTTATAGAAATTATTCTCTTGCAATTCCGCTTGGAAAGACTAACCCGGTACTAATATCAGTATTTTATTATGAATATGCCTTAAAGTAAAAAATATTCTTTGCTTTTCCCTTTGGAGAAGGTATAAATTAATATTTTTTTATACTCATACATACGCAACATGTAATTTGTATGTAATACATAAATGTATGTAATGCATATGCAACATTGTCCATGTAAATAGCGTGAAGTCTCAAAATTAATACTATTTACATTCATTGACTCTCTTAGTAATTTGTTGGTTAATATTAAAAAAAAGCTAGTTGAAATGAAATTTTAATCTGAATTGCTTTCGGGCATAGTTCATCAGACAGAGTTGACTTTGTAATAATGAGAAATGTTTCCCTTCATCTGCCTCTCATCAATGGTTAGTTTTATCTATGGTCTTTAAGTATCCTATCTAATGTCTCTATGATCCATTGTGCAGTCATCCCAACAGATAATTTAATGCAAAAGTAACTCCTTGCTTTAGTTCAGAATTTCATCCTATGCTTATCTTTGAGCAGGATTCTGATGTGGCTCATTTTGTGAAATGTATTCTGTTTATTTTATAGTTGATGCATTATCAAAATTTAGTTACAGTAATCATCACTATCCAACAAGCCATGCACATGCTGTACGGAAGGTTTTAGAGATAACTCCATTGACTCTCTTCAAATCTGTAAATGAGGTAGGACTCTGAACTTCATGCAATAATATTTGTGAGCTTAGGCACTCTGAATGCGAGGGATGTGTGGTATAGACACAATCCAAACCAGAGCACAATTTAACTCCAGGATGTCCCACCACATATTTCCTCCTTTCGACTTTCAAATCTTCTCATTGATGCATTCCACATTAAATATTGTGGCGCATCATCATAAAATTGAATTTTCAAATTAATGAGTTTTAGGTAGTTTGAAAATTCGTCAATTGCCTTGTATCTCTGCAGGGGTGTTTAGTATTACAGCAAGAATCTACCAAATTATATGATATTCGGTATTTCATTCTGCCTAATTAGGGATGATGCAAAGCATTTTATGTCTTCAAATGAAAGATAATACATGCTTGAATATAAAAAAAATAATCGCATGTATTTTTCGGCTCTACATAACTTCCAAAATTTGGGTGCGTATAAAATTCAGACACATCTGACATTCGAGAATATAATGAAATTTTAATGAATATTTGTAAGTTATTACATACATAAATACAACATGAATACCAGCAAAAGTTTCTATCAGATCTGTAGTCCAAATTAACGCAATTAATGTTGTACAAAATTTTTGAACTTCATTATTGATTTGTTATAAAAAGTAGCACCAAAACTGATAGATAATCTAAAAATAATTTAATATGATCATATACTTATGACTACCACAACTAAGCACAGGTACAGGCAGATAACACAAATAAATACAGAATTACCTATTCTACTGAAATATCCTTTTTGCATTCAGCAAATAATAAAACGAAATCGCTTTACCTTTTCAACCAGGTATTAGATGTTATAGATCGCTGCTGCTTGACAATACGCCGTTCAAAGATTGCAAACCGTGAATCAAGGAAGATGTTAACGTTTAATTTTTGACCATTCATTCGCATCAGCCGCTAAATACACGAACATGCAGATAGATATGACGTATTACTAAAATCAGGAAGTAATATTAAAAACGTTCGCAAATTACCAGGTTAAGTAGTTCAAACGATCTCTTGAATTGAGAAAAGCAATGTCCAGCAACACACTAATACCGAACTAATTTTATTTCAAATTATCCGTAAACATTTGTGTTCCTATAAACAATGATCGTTAGCCACAGACACGTAAAAAACATTTTTTAAACATTTTGATTAATTTTATAGCTGTTGATCTGGAAGTGTAATACTTTTGAACACATACCATGTTGATTCGAGGAAATCAGCCTCGATGTATACATCATTTTAATTTAGATATACTCAACGAAAAGCACATTTAGTCGCTTCATAACTTTGAAATTACATTGGCAAAATCGACCTCATCAAAAAATTGCCGTACGTTTATTCATGCAATTCGCCACTGGTAATTGTTCATAACTGCAAATGCTAAAAACTCAAAATATTTCCTCATCTGCATATAGTTTATCATTAATTCTTAGCATGACATTATATGGGCTACGTTCCCTGTGTATTTCTTGGGGAAATGCATGAGATCAGATTCAACAATTGGCTTAGCCCTCAAGGGCACCGGTTGTTTACATGAAAGAAAATACACGACAATTTCACAAAATGTTGGTGTATTTGATCAAATTTCTCGAAATTTTGAATCGAAAGCAAAATTCCTTGAACAAAATAATAATCTTTAGTTAATTTTCCATCTTTTGGTGTATACAAGGTGTGATAAAAAAATAATTTCCAGGGCTGTATAATTTTAATGGTCAAAATTTTTTTTCTATGTATTGGTACATACACATTTTCCTAACGTACATACATACATTGTTATGGGCAACCATTTTGAAAGCTTAATCTATTGTTAGCAGTTAAAAATGTAACACGCGTTTAGCTCCGTCAGCGAATCTGCCTTGATCTCCTAAACGTTGCCAAAAACTCCTCCGTTAAAGTTTTTTTTTTTTCAATTTTGCGAATAGAAAGAAATCGCATGGGGGCCATGTCCGGTGAATACGGTGGTTGAAGCGCCGTAATGGAGTTGGTTTTTGCCAAATATTTTCGAGCAAGCAGTTAGGTGTGAGCGTTATCATGGTGCAATTGCCACGAATTGTTTCGCCACAGGTCCTTTCGTTTTCTTCGGATTTCTTCACGCAAACGACGTAGAACTTCCAGGTAACATTCCTTATTGACCGTAGTGCCTGGTGGTAAGAACTCATGATGACGCTATTGAAATCGAAGAAAACCATGAGCAGGACCTTCAAATTCGATCGAACTTGACGTACTTTTTTCGGTCTCGGTTCTTCAGGAAGTTTCCATTAGGAAGACTGGGCCTTAGTTTTGACGTCATACCCATACACCCACGTTTCGTCACCAGTTATGACCCATTTCATAACTTTTGGATCGTCACTGACTTAATTTAGCAATTCTTGAGCAATGTTCATTCGGTGCTGCTTTCGGTGAAAAATGGCTGCCCTTAACAATGTACATACGTTAGGGACATGTGTACCAATACACAGAAAAAATTCTGACAATTGGAATTATACACTGCGGGAAATTATGAAATTCCTCTTTTTTTTATCACCCCTCGTATATCGTTTCTTGTGGCTATTAATTCCAATTTAATTTTGCGATGGAAATAAATCCTGCAAGCGATAAAAATGAGCCTTATATTATTTCTTATGGAAACACTTTTAAACGTCTGGAATCGAACCTAGGAAAGTTAGATAAATGAAAACTAGCCTTTGTTCTGTGCAGGGAAAATATTTAACTATCTTTAAAGTTTGAAAGCTGTGCAACGTCTGGTTCTCGAAATTTGGAGGCGCATACATCCATTTTTATTTATATAGATTAACCCTTTTATAACGTATACAATATTATTCGAAAATTTGGTAATTTCGATAATTGTATTCGAAATATGCATTCCAAAAAACGATCACCAGATAAACCTCGTCCCTTAAGAGGTACGTGCATCAATACATGCAGCATATGAAATCTAAGGATGAATACAGAGATACTTTTGGCGAAGGAGTTAAGACTTTACTTTTAAAGGAAAGGGATTTATGAGTTTTTAAATTTGTTGGTTTTTCTATATCCCGCTCATAACTGCCCACTTTGCTGTGGAAAGTATGAATGAGCCATTCCGCGAAAAATGACAAAGAAACGTTGAAAATTAAATTAAAGAAAAATTCAAGAACCCTATGTTTGACGTCGTAGAAGTCGCCTCTGTTAGTCTCTATTGAAGGATTTATGTCCTTTGCGGTCTTTTTGGTCGAACAAATACGAACACATTTTGGGATTTGGCACCTTGGGTATGTCTTAGGCACCGAGAAAATCTTCGCTTCTTTAGTTTTGCGCCTTTGACATGTGAACATTATCCTACTGTAGGATATTGATATTTACGTTGGTTACGTTGTTGACATTGTTGTTAGCTTGGGATTGATTCAGATCGATGTTGCGCTGAATTTATTTGGAAATAAATTGCAATCAGACTGAAATCGAGCATCCTTTTATTACACCTACTAATATTTTGACCTTCTTCGATTGAACAGAGTGGTTTTGTAAAAAAGTCCTTCTATTTTTCTTTGGTTTAAATATTATATTTTAAAAGTATGTTTCTTTGCTAAAACTCGAGGTAATGAAAGCAATCCTTGTGACATCGAGATAGAAAACAAAATGTTGCTCCAAAATCAATGACTTTGAGGAGGAAGTTATGTAAGGGTGCTGCAACCTTAAGATGATAAGTCAAATTTCTTCTTCTTCTCTTCTCTTTTCTTTTTCCACTAAACGTGAGAATCTTCTGCTGAAATTTTCCAATTTCACCGACAATAGTAAATAACTGATGTGTCGAAGACTACGGCAAATTCTTGAAAATCAGTAATTTCTTTGTTAGATTCTTTGCTACTTAGCTACCTACACACAATTTCACTCTTCATAGCATTCTATAGACGATAAAATAATGGTTATTTTTAGTGTGTATTGTTTTTCTTCAGTAATATCCAAAAATATACAAACATTTTGCATATTTGTGAGATTTTTGACAACAGAGGTAACATGCAGGGGTTAAGGTTTCTTTAGTACCGACTGAAAGCGGCAAAAGATGTGACAGGAACTTAAATTTATGTCCTTTCACAAACTATGATTGTGGAAATGTGGCTAAACGAAAAGCCTCACTGACCCAGCGATTTTTTTGCGTTTTCAACGTTGTCCGCATCCAAATTGGTCCATGGTCCTTCTTCTAACCACCATTACAAACAGAAACTTGCAGCATTTCATTCCCTGCTTTACAGACTCATTAAAATACCTATGTGACCCGACAACTACCAAAAAGAACTAAATACAATACAAACGATTGCTATTAATAACGGTTACCCCTCTTCCTCTTAAAATACTTGCCAGAAAACTGAGAAAAACTGCTATCCATTCTATGTTCACTCCCCCTACCGACTCAATCCCTCCAAAATGGCACAAGTTAAATTTTATTGGCGATCTATCATACAAAATCTATAATATATTTCCTAAGAATGATTTCCGCCTTGCATACCACAGCAGCAAAACACTCAGGTCTTTACTATGTAATAATAAAGACAATATTGACCCCCTGTTTAAGCCTGGAATTTATAGAATTCCTTGTAATGACTGTGAAATTAGTTATATTGGCCAGTGTAGTAGGACTATTTTTACCAGATGCAATGAACACCATAGAGCTTTCCTTAATAACGCCCCTCATAGATCTCATTTTGCTGAACACCTTTTAGTTGAAAATCACCAGTCCGAATTTTCACCTGTAATCCTCCACTCCTGCCGTAATACGTACAAAATAGATATACTAGAAAAATTTCAAATACTCCACCAACTCCACCATTCCTTTTCCCTTGCCAATGAATTCCTTTTCACCGAGAATCCTTCTACATTGTTTACCAGCCTTTTCCGTTCATTACCCCCTCCGCTTAACGACCTATTATGAATAACTAATTGGCCCCCTTACTTTGTAACTCTCCTTCACCTTCCCCCCCCTCTCTGGTTTGTTCTTAAGCTGTTGCAACGAAGCCTCGGTGCCTGATGATGGTGTAAATTTACACCGAAACCATTGTCGCATTAATAAATTCTGTGGAAAGTAAATCTTTGATTTTTTCTTCGTTTTTTACTTTAAGAATAATTACTGGACAAGCTTCTGAGCGTAATTCAAATTGAGATGGAGAATTGGCTAAATGTCCCTGGGTTCGCCCATTACAAATACACCGAGGGGCTTTTTAATAATTTTTTCAGGGCACTTTTGAAATATCCAGGTAGAGAAACTTTATTTCATATTCACCTATGACAACTTCCGAATTGGTCCATGATTCGAAGTCTGAATATGTATTCCTTATGATATGAATTGAAAACTGATGCTATTCTGAGGTACTTCCCGTTACGATGTCGCTTTGAAATATCAACTGTAGTTAGTGGAGAAACTTCTGAAGCGTAATTTAGTTAGAAGTCTTCCCCAACACTCCTTGGTTCTATGCTGCGACGGTTCAAATTTCGCCCTTATAAATGCAGGTTGCGAATTTAAATATTTATTGCTTCACTTCCCAAAAACATAGGTACCTATAACTCGGCACGTAAATAGGATTTGAGACGATGTTTCATATTTTAGGTAAACTACTTCCCAATTGATACTTGGTTCGAAATTTCGTTCATTAGGAAAAACATAATCCCAAAGCTTTCAGTATGCAAGCAACTTTTACTCGTATGTAAATAAGAATGGTTTCATTTTTAGTATGTACAGTTGTAGGAAAAATTATTCCAACCCCTTGAATGTAGACAATTTTTTGTTTGATCCATGGATCGCAGGACTACTCCTTTAGACAAATCCTGGCTGCGTCCCTTAAACTCATTTTTGGTAAAGACATTGGTAAGACATTTTGTGTGGCAGCCGTTTTGATTCGAGATTGCCGAGCAGACACCTCTCATTGCAGCACCTTTAAG
This sequence comes from Ladona fulva, assembly GCA_000376725.2. Taxonomy (NCBI): domain Eukaryota; kingdom Metazoa; phylum Arthropoda; class Insecta; order Odonata; family Libellulidae; genus Ladona; species Ladona fulva. The sequence goes on along the minus strand of KZ309282.1, from coordinate 435,441 downwards.
TTCCTCTTTTCTCTAAAGGAAATTGAAAAAGATATAAATTTTGTTTTACTGATTCCAAAGAATTGTGAAAAAAATCAATTTTTTTCCGTTTTGCAGCTCTTTTGTATCTTCTATCTTTTATAGATTTACAATTTTTAAAACTTTTTTAAGGTTTCCAGTAATTATCGATTTCCAAGATTCATTGTTTTTTCATTCTTCTGTTGGAATGCGGCTTCACTTGGTAGTAAATTCAAATTCAGTTTAATCAGAATTAAATTTTACCCCTCAGCTATATATGTAACCTGCAAGCCACCTTTCCGCGTGTGGCAAGGTGTCCATATATCATCACTCTACTTGCCTAATCGATTACTTCCGCGTATCGTTCGCGGAAAAATTAATTTTTGAAACGCCTAGTTCTACCATATATTTTTCTGATATTTCTCTCAGTATCAGTTAGACCTATGTAACAGGGTGGACGTATAATATCGGGTGTATAATCCGAAAACATTCAATCTCTAAACTTACTAAATTAAATAAGTCTTTGTTTAAATTTTCTATCTTCTAGACAATCTCATCCTACGTTATGAAGCATCTGAGTAACGCTTATTATTTTGTCAGTTTATTATGAAACGTATTGCTTTCTATCTTAACTAATTCTCGAATTTTCACAATACCAGGATAGAATAACATGGTGTATTTTACGAAAGATTGCCTACATGAAATAATTTGGAAATATATGAAATATTAACTGTTGGAATACTTAAAAAACATAATTATTTAACTACTATTCACCGAACCACGTGGACAAGCAACGCGTATTACGAAGGAAATGGGAATCGCAGACCTATTTTAGTCATCGCATATATGTCGCTAAATGTAGTCGCATCTCCTTCATGAAAATTTCAATATAAGAAGACTCGATACGACAGTAAATCAACAAAATTAAAATTGCATCTTTGTCTTCTTGATTTGAAAAGTTATCAATCAGCTCAATGAAATTGATAATATGATTTTTGATGCACGTATGTACATTATCACATAATTATTCATGTGAGGTTGAATTTCGAATATGTTATTTAAATCTCTTGATGGCTTATCGCTGCTGATGAGCTCGAACTAGAAATTAACAAATATTTTAAAACTGTGTCCATATTGGTAAATATACGATCATCCCGGCAAAAGTTACGATTTAATTTCAACAGATGGCAGCACCACTTGGGTAAAATTTACAATAAAATTCAACTGTGAACGGTTCATCCAATTTTCAATCTGCAAAATGTTTTGTACATTAGAAAACCATATAATTTTCGCTATGCAAAGAAAAAAATTTACTTTACATTCTTGCCAGTTTTTTGAAAAATAATTTTCTTACAAAAAATTTATAAAAAATTTCGAGGTAGTCATGTTGAAGAACTATTTTTTTTAACACGCAGCAAATTTTGGATTTCTAGATGAATGTATGGCTTGATCTAGAGAATGTTTTAAGAGATCAAATCATATTCTGCAACGCCGCACAGTGAGCTAGAATCGAAAAAAGCTGGCCAAAAATACGAAAACGCTTTTTTGAGTATGGACTATGAAACTTCGCATGACCAATCTTGAATAAATTCTACATACGACTATGGGGTAGAGATGGGCGATTCGAAGCGAGAAATTGATTAATTGAAATCGATTCGAATCGTATTCTATGAATCGATTCACTCCAAAAAAAATAGACCCCTACCATTCAAAGTCTTGACCATTTCTTCTCAAAAATCTTCTGATATGGATAAACTCCCTTACGCACGATGCCTACCACAGAGCACCTGCTATCAGCGGGTTCCCTAAGCCATTCATTTCCCGTAACACTTGCTTTTTTTCATTTAATTCACTGTTTTGGGTTTTCCCTTGCTCGCTTATCGTTTCCCAAACCTCTCTTTCACTGCCAATTTAAAAATTTTATATTAAACACCAACAAACCCTCAGTATTTGAAATTTTCTGAGGAAGAACTGATTCTCTCTCGTTCCATAGATCGAAATATTTTCGTAAATATCGCATCGTTGCACATTTTGCACGCTTTTGGCTGTTTCTTTTATCGTCACTCGGCAGGCAGGCAGGGAGCGGGTCTTCGAAGAGTTCGGGAGAGAGCTTGATGTCATTCGCTATGCACTATCGGGTTGTAACTGATAACAGAGTTTTCTTATTGGAGTCTTCTCACGGAAGCCTTTGTTAATCGTAAGTGAATTGTTCCGACGTCGGGAAGCATTTCGAGGTACAAGGGTACTTCTAAGAAATACTTCTTCCCTAATTTCATGGTTTATTCGATTTCAATTCCATCCTTTCTTTCAATCGGTTTTCCTCCCTTAAATGTGAAAATTTTTGTCGAATGTTTTGACGATTATTCGATTGTCTCAGACGATCACTACTCGGGCAGTTTATTGAATTTGATCGCCTCTTTCACTTTTCCTTGGGAATTGGTAGACTCGCACCGGAAATCGAACCCGGGACCACTCTCACTGAAATCGAACGCGTAACTCACATGGCTATCCGGGAGCCCGGAATAATTCAATTGAAGTTATTCGGTTTCGAAACACTGTATTCGAATAGTTCGATTGAAGCGAATTAGACGATGCAACCCTCCTCTCCTCTTGACCGAGCGGAGAGTAAACAAGCAAAAAAAGAATGAGTTCATTCGGATAGCCATGTGGCCCCTTGTTGAAGAGAAGCGAAACAAAAATCGAATAGAACTATCGAATGAATTTATTTGGATGGAATTATTCGATTAAAATTATTCGGATAGAATCATTCGACTGAAATTATTCGGTTTCAAAACACTTTATTCGAATAATTCGATTGAAGCGAACAGTCGGATTATACGAATGTTTTAATTCATTTGTCCCCACCTCTAGCAACTACGTTTAGGGAGGAAGAAAAGCTACTTCGTTGTTTCGTGTTTGAGATGGTGACTGTATCGTGGGTTCTTTCTAGATATTCCCATTCTTATCTGTCCTTGATAGGAGCCTTTTGTAGTTATCAGGGCATGTCTAGTATGTTACTCTTCTGAATAAATCCCCTCGAGATGAAAGAAAAGAGCAGAGAAGAAAAGAGCTTGTAAAGAAGAGGGGAAATAGAAAGAAAAACTTACGCCATGTCCTTGACTGTGGCTATTTTAAATATAAAATGCTTATAAAAATCACTAAAACACATTTTAACAATACAGTGAGTCATCCCCATCATCGTTTGTTTGAGTAAAATTTTTATCAAAACATCCATCGTTCTCTCATTTTCGTCCGTCTACCGTTCTTGTATATTTGAATCCAATTTCCTTAAATTTCTTCCACAAGGAGGTGCGTCATCCAGCATAAAGGTCTAATAATATTGAAATAAGTCAGTTTAAGTTATTTTCAGTAATTGATGATCGGGTCTTGTAAGATTTGTTATATATATTGTTAATGCTATGCTATGTAACAATATATGTTGTGAGTACCTTTCTCTTTAAATCTGGAAAGTATTTCGTCTCGTCTTGGAAATCTTCCCTCGTCATAAAACCACAAAACGGTGTTTCTCAAAGCATCCCATGTAAATCTCTGCAGTTAAGGAATTCGTTATTCATTCCCAACCCTCAACATGATAAAAGAATTCTTTCTTCATAGAGTGAATTATGACCAGATGAAGAAATGAAGAAAGGCTCTCTCTTCGTCCGAAATGCTGACAAAAATACGAGAAGGCACCCAATCGTAAGAAGCATCCCATCTCCAGGCAAACGATCTCGGGTCGCGCCGTGTTATGCGTAACCCCCGAATTAAATTTGTTTTTCTTACGTTATTTATAAACTTAGAGGTTTTGGATTTTCCCGCTTGAAGTTTCTTCCAGAGCAAATAAGACGAAAGATAGCTGGCGACTACTTTCTTCGATACATTTTCTCAAAAATTCTCGACCTCTCCAATAATTTCTATTGATTATTTGCCTCAAAAACGTTTGTCTGCCAAATAATTAATACGAACGGAAAGAAAATGATTTGATGTAAAAACTTTCTTGTTTTCTACATTACAGAAGTAAAGGCACCCGTTCAAACAAAACCGGAATAAAGTCAAGATTTTCTTTGAATTGTGGTATTTTTGTTTTTTCTGCGGTTGTGTTATTAATTAACCTAAAATCAATCACAATGTTATTTCCGGCATTGCTTTCACTCAAAAGTGAAACGATTTTAACTAAATTTATATTTTTAATGCTAATGTTGCAACACAGCAAAGTTCTACCACGCCCTTGAAGAGTGGAGGGGATAGTTCGTCCTGTCCTATTAGCTCCCTATACGAAGAGATAACGTCTTCTTTCTCTCTCTAAAGTGCAAACATCTAGTGAATGAATCCATGCCCAAACGGGAACCGAGAATCGGCCACTCCTCGCCCGATCCCATCTCTTCTCAGATGGGGCGAGAAACGGGTGTTATTTGGCCGATAAACCAGTACCGGCCCCGAGGAAAGAATGTTATCTCATTCGAAAAATGACTCGGAGCCAAAATTCTTTTCCTATCTCAACATTTGATGTAAGAAGAGACTTTTTAGTCTCAATCTTGCCCTGAATAAAATCGTTTTCTATTCATTTGCGAAGACAATGCGTGCTGTTAACACCTCCTTCACTACTGCACGTCTTGGGGGAGATTGACTTCCGAATGTCGGCTACATGCAGTTCTGGACGGTAGGAAGCTCGTTTCTATCCGAGCCTCCGTTGCTTGGTTTTTCTATATGCTGAATTAGCCGCTCATCACCGGCCATTGCCCTGTGTTTTTACCCGCTAACTCATCTTAAGTCTCAATTTCTTGTTTACTGTTTCCTTTGGTCTGCATATTGAAGTTGCTCATATCCTCCTTCACCTACGTACATTTCGGCAGTACTATATTTCTTTATCCGATGATTCGATTAAACAAAAGCTTTCCTTCTAATTAGAGCAACCTTTCTGTCCATTTATTACAGCCATAATAAGTACGGAATAATTTGACTAAATGACAAGAAAATTGAAATGAGATTAAATGTAGTGGACTAGCAAAAAGTAATCGACTAACACACTTCTAATTTCACCATTTCACGGCTACTAGCATAGAGTAATCTAAGATTAAATAGAGTGGTCCAACATTACTCTATGCAAATGCATTACTCTATTCTATGAAAATGAAGGGTGACCACGAAGGAATGAACGGAGTGTTGTTTGCTGTAACTTATTTTGCAATTCACTCGAAATTAGTCAGCATACTTTGTGCACAAAAGTCAAATGGGTTCCAAATAAACCTCTACTCTTTATTACCTCTTTATACAGTGAACGTTTTGCGTAATTGCATCCCTGAGGTGAAAATCTCAACTAAAGTTTGTCACCTTTCAAGTAAAAAGTACAAGGATTATAAATATATCATGAGGACTTATGGTGAGAGTCGTTATTGACATAAATTTGTTTGGAAAAAGCGTAGAATAATATGAGCGAAAATTAGGAAAAAAGAAACGTGTTACGTTCGTACAACTAAAAGATAAAAACGGAAACGCAGAAAATGAAAATCATAACATTTATTTCAGTATTAAAAATGACCTCACTCACCCGGTTAACACATTTTAAGCCAACATGATTAGTTATGAAAATATAACCAAGAATAATTATTAAAATAGAAAAAAGAAGAGGAATTAAAAGTTAGAAAAAGGTTTCCATCTGAAATACAAGTGGTCTGATATCCTTTGTATCGAAGTTTTCTGTGCGCTAAAAAAACAAATCATGTCTGATGTCTGACAGGTGGCCTCATTAACTCTCCCATTCCCATCAGTTTTGCATCGACAGTAATTAGCAATCGCGTTTGTGTTAGTTTCTCTTCAGTTTGTAATTTAACATACTCTAAGATCTCATTAATATTCTTTTATTATTCTTCCAGCTAGTAAGAATCTTCTAGTTGTGGCTATTATTAGTTGCAGTAATTAGAATTTTATAGGAAATACCTTTTACCAACATGTACAATTACACTGTAGGAGGGTAAAATATTGTGGGCAGATAATTTTTTTTAATGTTAGAAAGGTGTGGGTTTCTGTATTTGAAAATCTTCAACTAAATATTTTTAGATATTTTTGTGTATTAAAATGATTGAATTAGATGTGTGGCTACCAAATCAGGCGTATTGATCTCTGAAGACGTCTTTTCCAAATGCTAGAAAACGTGTATTTCAATATTTGGTACGATGCGGAAGATGCTAACTTAATCACTTATTAAAGTGCTTCGAATCAAATGTGTATCTTGAATAAATTAGTCGGCGATCGGCGGCCGTCACTTGTTTTTCATATCCATTCAGCAAAAAGCACCTTAAAAGCGTTTCATCTATTCGGAAGCCAGAGTTTCTAATATTACATGGCCTTTGTGATGTTCTGTTTTTCTGAGAATAGAAATAGCCTAATCATGCTAGCACAGCTCGAATTTCATCTTCCCCCTCTTCAATCTCAACCTTCTCTCGCTACTTCACCAAGCAATAGCCCAAAAGTTTATTTTTGCGGTGTTACAAATGATTCCCTTAAGGGAAACCATCCGATGTGGCCGATGCATTTGGCGTTTCTCTCTTTTAATCTAAACGACTCCGTGATTACGCAATCCTATTAAAGCCGTTCAAAAATAAGGATTCAATTTTTAGTATTCACGCTGATTATTTAATCGTGGACTATTGCACTTACTTTTCCTAATATGACTCGATTTCAATTACTTCTTAAGTTATCGTTTAATGATCGTTTTCTGTTTCTATATAACTGATTCATGCATCATAAGCATATTTAATCACGTTGTCAAACTGTTATCTGTGAGTAATCTTTCCGTGCGCATTGTTATGACTAATTAACCTCGAATATTTACGTTGCTATAAGAAAATTAATGGGTAATCCTGTATTATAGCGATCTAAATTATTCTTTAGGTAAGATACTTTAGATTAGCTTGTAAATATTAAACCAATAGTAAAACAATTCGATGCAGAATAAAACATAGTTCCATTGAACAGCTCGCACTATGACAACATGAAGATTTCGACGGAGAATGCCCGAGGTTTGGGCACCCATTTTATGTTTCCATAAACAACCGTAACTCGAGCCTCAAATGAGATGTCGGGATGAAACTTTCACTAAAAACATATTCCAAATTTCTTTAAAATGCATACATGATTTTCCTGAGGAAAACTATAGCTGAACGTAATTTAGATAGCGACTACTTTTTTCATGACGTATGATGACCGAATAATTTGTGGTCCAAGTAATACGAAAAATATTTTTTATCTTTTCAGCGTAGTTGTTTTTAACTAATTAACATATTCCAAAGAAAACTAACGTATGTGGGAAAGCTAAGGAAATGAACAACTTACTGTTAATTTTTAAATTTCGTTACATGTACCATTCTGCCAAAATCGCTGATGGAATGATAGTAAAAAAAAGATACGGATTTTGCGAAAATCTAATGAAATACTTTATAAATAATAATTATCAGTACTACAGAAAAACCGTACGGGGATTGATTACGCGTTACATTGGCGTATGTTTTATTTTAGTAGTAGTATTTTAGTAAGAGCAGGCGGAACGGGTCACCACCCCTAAAATTTTAGCTCTGTAAAAAAGGTTTCATGGGGAAGGCCGTTCCTAGGGAAAGTTTGATGCAGGTTGGGGAATGTATTCCCAGAAAAAATTGAGGCTGGGTTTTTCAAACCCTTTTACACCCAAAGACTATAGGGAATTTCCTTAGACAGACGGGATACAATGGGCTGAAATGGGGTTCACGAATTCTTGTCTGCAATGCAAAGGATGGGCATCCAAAGAAATGTGAGGTTAACATCCCCTGAATACAACTCCCTCTCATGAGGGGGTATCCCATACCCAACTTTACCTTTTACCTGTTGTAGTATGGGTATAGCAGCACCTTCCAGCTGAGGAGCATTCATCGCGAATATCGAAGTCGCTGTCTGAACCTCTTACAAGAAATGGAGAGCGTTTGTTTCCCTAACATTGATGCATGAAAGAGCTCTCAAATCTTTTTCCAACTCCAATTCCTTAGATCCTCACCCTCACCTTCTATTTGCATACATATGTATGGCAAATATGTCTAGCTAAATATACTTTTATGTGGGATTTTATGAATCATTCCATTATCATTTTCTGTTACTAAACTGCCTGCTATTATATTCCTCATTTATTAACAAAAATATTTCTTTCTGGCGACTGAATGAGGCTGGACCTTCGACTGTAACTGCTGTTGTTGGTGACGATTTAGGGGTGACCTTAGGGATTGACATGTTAATTTTCCACAAGTTTTCATGGTTAATATTTTTCTGATTTCACTCATTCCATATTTTAATTAAATGCGTAACAAAAACATCATTATGTGTATTAAAACGCTCCATTAGAGTGATCTTTTTACTATACCACAGAAAATTATTATTATTACCACTGTATTGTTTATCATTATGTATGTAATTTTTTTCTTTAACATGATTACATGAACTAAATTTAATGAGTGTAATGTGTCTTGTTATTGTTGTTAAGGCACTGGATTGACCGATAGAAATATATTAAACAATAATGTATTGCCAACTAATAATGTGAGCCTAATTTGAAGTAAGTTCTTCAATATACTTATACTATGGCAGCATGAAGATTCCGACGCAGAGTGCCCGCGATTTGAGCTCAGCGCGCATTTAATGTTATAATATAATGGAGCATTATATCTCTCTACTGCTATAAAGGTTTCAGTTACTTCAAGTTTACATAATGTTTTGTTTACATAATATGGTATTAGAGTGGAGGCCTATATATCATTTCGAAACTATTGTTGCACCAACAGAAATGAAGTATCGCATGGAAATAACATTAGCATTATGAGATAGTCACTCCTTCATTCTTTATTATTTACCTATAGGTGTGTTGAGTTAAAATATAACCATTATAAAACATTCTTTTATGTATAGATGATGGCAAATATTGTATATACAAAAAAGATAATATAATGCAATAAAAGATTGTAGCTGGGTTCATTATTAACTGAAATGTTATGACAAACAATGCGCAGGATGAATATAATTCAAATATGTTTATTAAGCACATTGTACGATGTACGTACAGAAACATCAATTGGCTTTGTCTGTTCACTTCTTAATTGAAAGCAAAGTCCTTCTTAAGTCAAATCAGTATTCTTCATTTTCAAGAATAGTGGTAACTGTAAAATGTGTATAAATTTCTCAGACAACGTTTTCTGTTGCATCAATATCATGTCGCTCTATCATTCCATGTAAAGCTCCAATGAATATGACCCAACTTTTTTACCCGTGACGTATCTCGTTAGCAAAAATTATTTGCGGCTTTCCGATGTATTCTTTAGTGTATCCAACTGAAGCCTTTTCGGCAT
>KZ309282.1:341208-370574 GCA_000376725.2 Ladona fulva | reverse complement strand
GCGCACGAAAACGCCTCGAGCTACTGTAATGCAGCAATCCGTCTATTTTTCCGATTGCTTGTAATGATCTAAGTGACCACCAACAAGAATTTTTATAGTATTAAGTTGGTATATTTTCCGTTGAAAGGAAATTTTCATTTATAATAATTACTAAATTGGACGTAATTGGAATTATCTTCCTGTTTCAATCTAACCAATTGCTCTTAGTCATGTCTTGACAGAATAAATACATTAAAATCTGTTTCACCTTTTCATTGAAGAAATATAGTTAAGATTCCTTCCAAGAATTTTGATATGAACGATTACCTTTTAGCCTCATAAATTTGTTAATGTTTATTTCTCAGAAATTCCAGATAAGAAAGGGCGATGCGGGTAATGAAACCCAAACTTCCTCCAACCAACTCCATTATACATATATTTATTGCATTACGCATTGTTTATTTATTGTTAGTATTTAACCTTTTGTTAAACAATAATTAGAAGTATGCCTTACTGGAATCGGAGCGTACAATAGGGGAGGAAAACAGTTATCCGGATGTAAGAATATGACAAAAGTATTGTTTACTTATAAATTAAAGTCTTTGATAAACAAGGAATACGCATCTCGAGATACATGTGTGTTGTTTCAGAGATAAATATCGAAGGGAGGAAATTGGCATAGATGATTAATTTGAATGGTACTTAGGAAGAGAGAGTGCAAATAACGATAGAAATTTACAATAACAAATTTATGTTGCTAAAAGGATATTGTTCATATCGAAATCATTGGGAGAAGAGGAGGGTAGACAATTTCAGGAAGCTGACGTTTGCTATAAATCTTCTGGCAGTTACATAAAGATTACTCAAATGGACAAACGGAAATCGTCACGGACGAAACGTAGTGAGACCAAATTGTAGTGGACCAAATTGTAGTGGACCAAATCGTAGCGGACCAAAATTCCGGGTGCCAGGTATTTCCTCCAAAAGAGTATGTAGTCAATATGGCTCACTCTATCTCCACTCTTGCAGGTAATCAGATGTTCCTCTCCCTTCCTGAAGCATGTGTTGACAATAGTCAAATCATANTTGACCGACACTGTGAAGTACTTTTGATATGATATCGTCACATTTACTTACGCTCTCGCGATTTAACTAATTTATTTATTATACATTACTTATACATTATTATACTTTAATTTATTTATTATACATTACTGTCGCAGTTAGATGCTGAGTCAGGTGATGCTATCTTACACTAATTTGACAAACTTGTACAATAGACACAATTAACACTTATTGTCTTACAAACATATCTATCAAAATCAAACAACATCTTTGCCTATCTTTATTTCAAACTACTCTATCATTATATTTACAATTTAATCATGTATGATCTTTCATGGTTCCTGATAGGCCTTCATGGCTACCGTAGCAGCCACGGGGCCCCCGAAGTCCCCACCATACATCACCCCACCGGGCGATCCCCTTCTCATCTCACATTTCATTATCGGCAGGCTCACTCGTCAAATTATTTATTTTACTTATACAACTAAGAAGCTTTTTTGTATTTTTTGGGAAGGGCTCGAAGACTTCTGCAGGTAGACTGTTCCATTCTTGGATTGTTCTATTAAAAAAGGAGTACTTCCGATTATCAGTTTTCTGCTGTATATTCCTAACTTTATATTTATGATCGCCCCTATCCAAATAATCTGCCTCCTTTACCCTATCACAAATTTCCTTTAGTGCTGGAATGCCAATGAAAGTCATATGGAATATAGATAGTCTCTTTTTCTTTCCTTTATTTTCTTACTTGATTTTTTAAGAGTACGTATTACAAAGTTTAATGTTTTGTTGGCTTTACCTATAATGTTTTCTATATGCGCGTTCCATTTTAAGTCACTACTAAAAGTAACACCTAAGTATTTGACCTTATTTTCCTTCGCTAAAACATTACCGCCGATATTATAAGAATACTGAAATTTGGTCTTATTAAAGCTAATTACTTTACATTTACTTATATTGATGTCCAGTTTGTTTGAAGTGACCCGATTGTTTAACTCATCAATATCACTTTGTAAATCGTTGAAATCGCCATTCCCTCTAATAACTCTATAGATTATGCAGTCATCCGCAAATAATCGTACACGAGATTTTATAACGTTTGACATATCGTTAATAAATATTAGGAAAAATAACGGCCCCAATACACTACCCTGTGCTACCCCTGAAGTTACTTTTACTTTATCTGACATCATTTCCAACTTTTATTCTCTGTGTTCTATTTCGAATAAAGGCCTCCTTCCATTTCACTATCCTTGGGTCCACAGCCATCATACTCATTTTTTGTAACAGCATGCTATGATCTACCACGTCAAAAGCCTTCGCTAAATCCACAATAACAGCATCTACCTGTTCTTCCCAGTCCTGTGCTTCTATTAAGTCTTGATATAGTCCTAACATTTGTGATTCGCAGGAGAAACCTTTCCTAAATCCATGTTGGTTTTCATTAAACCACCCACCCCTCTGACTCCCAAACGCATTTTAAATAATCCGCTATAATTTTTTCGAAAACCTTGCACACCACGCTAGTTAGGCTGATAGGTCTATAATTATTCACTGACTTTTTACTTCCTTCTTTGTGTATTGGAACTACTGTGGCAGATTTCCAATCTTCTGGTAGCTGACCNCTGAAGCATGTGTTGACAATAGTCAAATCATACGCCACCGCATGTTCCATGATTCTCTCTCCCTCTCCATTCCTCTCTCCAACACTCCATCGTCCATGCGCTCTTTCTTCTCCAGATCACCTTCTTTCTACATGCCCGTTTAAATCCGCTCCAACAATTACTCTTTCATTTTCAGGTATTTCCATTATTACCTGGTCGAGTTGCCTCCAGAAAATGTTCTTTTCTTCCTCCTCACGGCCTGCTTGTGGTGCGTAGCCACAGACTATAGTGGTTAAACCTTGGCCTATCTCAAGCTTGACACACACAATTCAGTCACTCTTCCATTCCACCTCATATATCCCTCCCATTAGTTCTTTATCAATGATTATTCCAACTCCATTTCTTCCCCTCTCATCCCTCCCACTGTAGATAATCTTGTATCCTTCTGCCAGTTCTTTTGCTTTATTTCCCTTCAACCTTTTTTCCTGTATGCACATGTATTTGAGAAATCAACAATATAATTTCTAAATATAGAATTATTACAGTATGGAGAAACGGCAAAAAGATATAAGCACTTCTGGTTGTCCTTGTATGTGTGGAAAGAATTTTAGACACTCAGAAAGGAACTGAAGGTTTCACGAAGAAAAGAAAGAGCAGAGGAAACAGGATGCATGGGTTCAACCTTCTCCCTGAAAATGTTATACCCACAGCCTTACATACCCAAGACAAAGGTCCAAAACATTCCTTCCCCATGAGAGAATTCCAATGAGACTGATATACTCTTCCAAAATACTTGTTAATGAATTCATACCAACCTCTTTCTCTCCTTTGTACCTCAGACTGTTCTCACCTTCTATTGAAACACATCCCAACCCTTACATCTTCCTCCTTTCATCAAATATCCATGTCATTACTTCTGAATTTCACCTGATGATTCCCTAAGTTGGCCAAAACTATTGTATGCATTGAATATTTGTGGACCTAATAACATTTATTTAATTAGTAGTTAATTAACANATTATTAAAAAAAGGTTATGACAAAAGCTGAAACTTAGCGCAATTAAAATATTAAAATTAATTTACTATGATATTGAATTCATTTATAAAACACCTATTTATGTAAACAAATCTTGAATCCTAAGCCAATCTGCAGCCACTAATAATGAAGATTATGAAGCACAGAAACTCACATCCAACTGCACTAAAAAACTGTTAGGGACTGGCAAGATACTCTGCTAACTGCTTATAAGGCAGATTTTACCCTTCCGTAAATTCACTCAACATTCTCATTTCAGCCACCTCCATTTTCCTTTCCTGTGCCTTTGTTATAGGCCATGTCTCAGAGCCACAAAGTAGCGCAGGCCTCACCACAGTCTTATACAACTTCCCTTTCATCTCACAGCTAACTTTTCTGTCACAGAGGACACCGCTCAGCTTTCTCCAGTTCATCCACCCACATGTTATTCTGTGCTGTATTTCCTCATCTAGTCCTCCTTCCCTTTCCACGATCGATCCTAGATATTTAAATTTCCTTATAGATGTAAATTTTTCACCCTGGAGTTCTATAGCCGCACTTTCTCCCTCACTCGTTGACATGTACTCCATTTTTGTTCTGCTAATCCTCATACCTCTCTCCTCGAGCACCTTACTCCATTCTTCCAGTGTCTTTTCAAGCTTCTCTCATGTTGTTTCACAGAGGACAATATCGTCTGCAAACAACATGTTCCATGGTGCATTTCTCCTTACTTCCTCAACCAGCACATCCATTACTACATCAAAAAGGTAAGGACTAAGCGCTGAACCTTGATGTAGCTCAACTGCAACATGGAATCCTTCAGTGGTGCCAACACTTGTTCCCACGTGGGTTTTTGCCCCTTGGTACATTTCTTTCACTAGCCTTACATATTTCTCCGGCTCTCCTTTCTTTCTTAAGCACCTCCAAACTTCCTGCCTGGCCACTCTGTCATACACCTTCTCCAGGTCAATTTTCTCAATGCCTTTCCATTAGCTGTCTAATTGCAAATATTGCATCCGTTGTACCCTTTCCTGGCATAAAGGCAAATTGCTCTTCTTCTATCACTGTTTCCTGCCGTATCCTTCTTTCAACCACTCTCTCCCAAATATTCATAGTGTAGGACATTAACTCGATACCTCTGTAATTGGCACATTCCTGAAAATCTCCCTTTCCTTTATATATTGGTACAAGTATACTATTCCTCTATTCCTCAGGTATTCTTTCTTGCTGGCCTATTTTCTTCATGAGATCCCAAAGTGCATCAACTCCTTCCCTCCCTAGACTTTTCCATACTTCTGCTGGTATTTGGTCGACTCCCACCGCTTTTCCATTTTTCATCTTCCTCAGTGCACCTTCCACTACTGCTTTGCTGATCTCCTGTACCACTCCTTCGCTTGCCTCTCCATCCTCATGGCACCCCCTTGGGTTCTCCTCATTCAGTAGTTTGTGGAAATATTCTTTCCACCTACTCCGGATCTTATAATCTTCTTGTAATACCACTCCTGATGTGTTCTTCATTTGCCTAATTGATGTTATATCTTTCGAGGCTCTATCTCTAGCTTTAGCTATCCTAAGCATCTGTCTTTCACCATTTTTCTTCTCGATTTCCTCATAAGCTTCCTCTATCGCCTTTCCTTTTGCCCTTGCCACAGCCCTTTTTGCATTTTTCTTTCTCATTTTATATGCTTCCATGTCTTCTTGAGACCCTGTCAAATCCCATTCATGTACCCCTTCTGGTAACCTCAGTTCCTCTAGTACTTTTTCTTTGAATTTGTTTTTTAGGGTTTCCTCCTTCAGTTTCCACCACTTGATTCTTTGCTGTCTTTTATGTTTTACTTTTTTGGTTTTTGAGTTTTACTTTGGTATCTGCTTTAATATAGCAGTCTGCCACCACTAGTCTATGTTGTTGCATTACACTTTCTCCATTTATTACTTTACAATTCCTCATTACCTGTAGATATTTCCGCAGCCGGAACTTTGGTCCGCGGAGATTTGGTCCGCTACGATTTGGTCCCGCTACGATTTGGTCCCGCTACGATTTGGTCCCGCTACGATTTGGACCGCGACGATTTGGTCCGCGGCGGCTGGGTGCTACGATGATTTAGTAACGACACGCGATAAATGTTTTGTTGTGCAAGGCTGAGATTTCTCATAATTAATTGTTATTGTTGTTTCTGGATAGAATTCAATAGTTTTGTTAGTATTTAACCTTTTGTTAAACAATAATTNCACAAGTACCTTTGGTTTGAAATTGTAAAATTTTGGTACCCCTGGGGGTAGGGGGATGGAGAATATTCCCACATCCTGTTGTAAGAGGTGACCGATTGGGTGGGGAGAAACCCCTGAAAACAGACCCAAGGTACAGCAAGGGCTGAGTCCAGACAGTGACATGGACTGTCCATGTGTGGTTGACCAAGAATCCACCAACGTGTTTGCCATGCATTGAGACCCATAAGGAGGAGTTTGGTGTCCTGGAGATTGAGTGCAAACCATTGGCTCAAAGCACCTCTTTGGCCATGGATTCTCTGTAAATGGGAGTTCAGGAATTAGTGCATCCTGGTCAATCAATTTATAATGGATGGAGAGAATATCCTTTTAAGCATACACCAGACTTATGAACAAGTCTGTAAGGTGTCACATTAGTGATGTGTGGGTAGGGAGGAAAGGGGGTCGGAGGGCCCCTCATGCCTTGTGGTACAACGAGGTAAAATGCAGGTTATATCTCTCCTGTAGCCCTTGCAACTGCAAAGGCTTGCTGTGCAGCATCACAGTTTGTGTGGCTATGTGGTGGGTGGGGTGAATGATTGGTAAATTCTTTTCCATTTTTTATGGACTCAGTCTAACTTCCAATAAAGAGATCCCGCCCAGCTGTGGTTGGAAAAGCTTATGAGATGGAAAAATGTCAGAAATATTTAGTTATCAAAATTGCTACATACATAAGTGTTCTACCTTTCAGTAGTGCCCTAATATTCCCTATTCATAGCCCTTTCCTTTGCTACCTGGTAACTTACCCCACCCTTTATGTCATCTAACATTTTTTGCCTTTGCCTTTCCCTCTGTCTTTTCCCTTGCATTCTACCCTCTATTACATTTTTCAGCAATCCCTCTCCTCTCAATATCTGACCCACCCATTTCTTTTGTNTAAAAAATGTTCAGTTAATCATATTTCTCTACATCAAAAAGTTTACATAGATTATTTTCACAAAGAAATCAAAACATCTCACTCGAATTAGACAACATTGTTTGCATTACATAAACTATGTACACTGGCAATAAGCTAATACATACAACTCTTGTAAAAATTATTTAACATTACAATATTATTTATATTTTCTCAAAGTATGGTATGCCTCAAAACATCCTACCACACATAAGGTTGCCTTTTTAAACAGTGATCGCAATGATGTTTTTTATTTCTTTTCAATCCCCTTTTCCTTTTTTGGAACATTGCAAGGGCTAAATACTACATACTTGGCAATTTGGTTGATATTTTTGATCTGTGCATTGTTATGGAAAATGTTGCTCTGAGAGTCTAGGCAGTAGGGACGAAGCAGTCTCACATTGCTTTCATAAACGCTTTTTCAGTATCTGTGATGCTTATTTATCACTGTTGCTGAAAATTCTTAACGAGAATGCAATATGTGTAAGGATTTTTGATTGGAAAAACATTGGATGCTTGTTTTTCCGCAGTAGCATAGCTGGTGTTGCTATGTTGCTGAGTGCTTTGTTGTATTGTGAGCTGCCGCTCTCTCATCCCACTTCGTATCACTATTAATTTTGAGTTCCGACCCTCTACTCATGGACACTCTAAACACTTCTTCGATATGTCTCATGCTTATTCATCTCAATGGATATGAAGCAATTTGTCCATGCGGTATAATCGGCTCTCTTCTCCACTGTAGCTCCTTTTGCTATTGCTTGAAGGACTGCAGCAGTGAGTTCTCTTTTGTTATAGTTTTTTTTTGGCTTTTATTACTTTGTTAAGGATTTACATTATTGAAAGTGTTAAAAAGACAGTTTTTCCTTTTTTTAAATACTTTTCGCATAATTTCTTGAATTTCACGAATTTTTGTGAAATTTATTTTATTTCATGAAATTTAAATTTAGTTAATATATTTTGCATTTTAGAATACATTTTACATTGTAGAATATTTATGTATTATTCATTGTAGAATTTAAAATATCAAGTCTCCTACACAGTCACTTCCACCAATGCTTTACAGGATGAAGACTCTAACTTCCACTTGCTCTGAGAGATTATCAGAAAGTAAGAATTTCTCTTGCAAAATACTCTGGATTATGCACATATTCTTATATAGAATAAAAAGGATGCATCTTGTACACAAGGCTCAAAATCCATCGTAAATCCTTAAAGATTCTAAAATAAATCGGCAACTATTGCCTTCGGGAAGAATGTTTGGAGATTAATCATCTCATCCTGGCTTACCAGAGCGCTTGGCGTGAGCCAGGCCACTTCACACTTTTCGAGGGTTTCCTTCAACTTAGGAGCTTAAAATGCACATCTGTGTTTACAAATTACATAGAAATGCATGTAGGAAAGATGAAAAATGGTCGAAAAGTTTTTCTAAGACCATGGGGTAAATCCAATTTTGGCAGCTAAAGAGTTAAACAAAGGATAATTCTTAGAAATACTCCGAACTGGGGAAATGAATTTCACCCACTCCATTCTTTCTCAGTTCCTTTAGTGATTGCTGTAGCTGCTGTCCAGTATATTTCCTCTAAAAGTATTTTGCAATGTATTTTAAATATTATATTTCTGAAATTTTGTAACAATATGTGTATAAGCAGGTTAGTGAATTTCACTATCAAGATTGACAAATTAATATTTTTATTTTAACATCTTATGTGAATGTAAGCTCTATTATATCAGTGAACGCATCATTTCAATTATGGGCTAACTCCCATTTTATGACCCAGGCAATGAGGTAGAAGGTGGAATTAATATGTTTTTTGTATTTGTTAACTTTAAGCTGGCACTTTTGACCCAAAAGTAGTTTTTCCCAATATATTCAACAAAATACTTACTTATAAGCAAATAAACAATATTCTGTAAGAAAATCATATTCTTGTCAAAATAAAAAAATGCTTTATTATCCTACAGGTACAATGAGAGGAAGGTCAGTGTATGTGATTTAGTTGAACACATGCAAAGGGCAGTAAAAGTTAACATGATTGGTGATAACATCCTTGGTTGTGATGCAAATGTATTGAGTGGAGTCTCCCCTGGGTCAAGTATGAGGATTAGGAGCTGTGGAGACACCTCTTCTATTCCCAGTGGAGGGAATATGGTCCCACTATCTCCCTCTATATCCTCATTAACCAGCACATCTTCTTCTCGGAGCCGGATCAGTTTCCACTTCATTGCTGTTGAGAGTAACATCACACCTCACATGAAGCGCAGATATGAAAATGTGGTAAATTTTGTTAACTAACTATTGCTTCATCTGTGTAACTTCTGTGCAAATTATGTTGCTGATAATATACATTTAACCCTTTAGTTGTGGGGCATAAATTCAGATGATTCCCTAAAAGTTGTCAAATCAAAAACTGATTTACTTTTGTTCCTGAAGATATATTTTTCTCTGAGAGTGTAGATAGTTTTAATTCTAAAAACAGCAAAATTAGTGAAAAAATTTCATATTTGNGAGCAGATGACTTGGTGTAACAGAGATTGCTCCCCTTTTAGCGCAATTATTCACTGCCTGAGGCTAGGAAAAATCCCCAAGGACTGGAACTGTTATTTTGCACAAGAAAAGAAGCTAGGAAAATCTAAAGAATTACTGCCTCACCAGCCTCCTTACTGTTATTTACAGAATGTTCATGACTGTAACAGCTGCACATCTGAAGACAACTCTTGCAGCTGCCCAGCCAAGAGGAGAGTTTACTTCATTTGGGATACAACTTGCTTTCCAGGCAACTCTTCCACAGTGGTTACAAGGATCCCATAGCCTCTGCAATTCTGGACAAAGAAACAGATGAATTTTGTTGAGAAAGGAGTTCAACAAGGTGATCGCCTATCACCCAACTCATTCTTAGCAATTCTGGAGGAAGTTTTTTAAAACCTTAGATTGGGAGAAGAAATGGTCTACAGATAGTTTGAAAGTACATCAGCCATCTGTATTTTGCAGTTGATGTAGTACTTTTCAGAACAAAGCAGAAGCTCTTACATATTTCAAGAACTGAAATCAGCAGGAAGATAAAACTAGTGACATATTTAGATGGTAATCAAAGGAGGATAGCCTATCCTATCTTAAGTGTTAGAGAGAAGGGTTTTTACTGTCTCTTAAAAAAGTAGAGTCCATGTCACAGAATTCCTTGGAGGGTGTGGCCTAGTCTGGTGGCATTCACTGTTATTATTTACAAGTATTCATCATCAATAGATTTTCTGCATAGATACTTGATATTGTTACAGCCTCTACCTCCACTTCATTGCCTTGCTCTTCAATTTTACGTTTCCTGCTCTTAATTTCAATTAGTTGAGAAGTTTTGCTCTTCTTCTTCTTTCATTCTTTAACTTCTTTCCACCGCTTTTACTACAGTTTCAATATTTCCTCATACATCATAATATCAACAGCCCTTTTCTTCCAAACACGTAAAAGTCTCCTCGTTTCTTAATTTCTCCATCCAGTGTATTCCTTTTTTTTTTTCAAAATTCTATCCCATCCCAAATGTCTCTATTCTCTTTCTGCCAGTTTTCCTAATTGCATACATTACCAATCCATATGAAAACATACTAAAAATTACATTTCTTTTACCTGTTCCTTATTCCTACGTCCATCTTTATTATAATGATGTTATATTCTGCTGAATACCATCTTCACCATTCCCATCCTTTTCCATTTTTCATTCTTCAAGTTCCATCTCACATTTCTTATTACTATACTTCATACTTCAAAAAACTAAAGCCTCTCTCCTCTCTCTTCTACCCAGGGTTAATTTTATTCTCTATCAGTTTTAATGTTATCTGACTTTCTACCTCTAGCAGTCTTAATGTTATTCGAGAACCTTATTTATTATCTCAGAAACCACAGTAAACAGAAGAAAACCAATTACAAGATTTATACCTTATCAGTTTGTCTCATTTCTTTCCCTTTAAACATTCCCCTATCATTTCCTCCAATAATATGTAAAAACCAGTGAGTGACACAGAGTGGTATTGAATCATCATGTTTGCTATCTTAGTTCCTCTCAAGACCCTCTTTGGGGTAATGTCAAGGGCCCATTACTAAGGCCCAAAAGTATGGAGCTCAAAGATTTAGAATAACATCTGAGGTATGGTAAATCTGTTTTGGTCCAGCAGATATAATACTTTAAGTCTTAGTCTGAAGGGAAACAATTTTGGGAATTAGTGGAAATTGGACACCATTAATCTTGCAGTATGCAAGTAACTTTTACTTGTTTTGTTAAAATGTTTCTCTAGAACTAAGGAGGTAATGGAAGTTGGTTTATCCTTCCGTAAAATTCTCTTCCTAAGGTTAGATAATTTCTTATTCCATCTGCTGAATCTGAAAACTGGCCTTCTCTTACTCACCCTTCCAATTTCCACCCTTTTCTCTTTGTGTGCTCTTTGAATCTAGTTTCTATTTTCCTTTTTGTTTGTCCATAGTAGACTTTGTCATCATCTTGACAAGATATTTCGTAGATGCCAGATTTACTTAAAGTTGAAAATATGGGATCTTTAGGATTTGGAAGAAGGTTTCATAGTTTATTGTTATTGGAAAGAATTGGAGTGAAATTGAAATTGGAAAATATGGGTTTCAGTTTATTGGTGATTCCAGGTGCAAAAGGAAGTTTTATGAATTTGTGTTCTTTGTTGTCTGAGGTTTTTAAGGTCATACGTTGATTCAAATTGAGTTTATGTTTGTGTTTTGTCAGTATATTGTTGACTACAGATGTGTCATAGCCATTTAGTTTTGCGACGTTCCTGATGTGTGACAGTTCTGTGTTGAAGTCTTTCTGTGAAAGCGATACTTTTAGAAGCCTATTTATCATGGAGTGGAAACTAACTTTTGAGATATGTGGTGATTGTAGTCAAAAGGTATGTACATGTCAGTGTGGGTGGGTTTTCAGTAGATGTTGAATTTCAATTTGTTTTGTGCTCTCATAATTTTTAAGTCTAGGAAAGGCAGTGTGCTGTTTGTTTCTTTTTCGAAAGTGAATGCTCTTGTATGCTCTTGTTGTGCAAGAAGCTATAGAAAACAACACGAGCATGAAAAAGGCCAGACAACAATTGGAAAGAAACTGAAAGAAGATGGCACAACAACTTCCAATAGACAAACAATACTGAGGACATTAGCAGAATACTTCACCAACATATACAAGAAGACAGAAAATGTTGAAGAGGAGAACCAAGAAGAAAGACATAATTCATGAAATCTTTCCTATATTTTTCGAGAAGAAGTAATAATATTGATCAAACTGATAAAGAATGGCAAGGCAGGAGGAGCAGATGACTTGGTGTAACAGAGATTGCTCCCCTTTTAGCGCAATTATTCACTGCCTGAGGCTAGGAAAAATCCCCAAGGACTGGAACTGTTATTTTGCACAAGAAAAGAAGCTAGGAAAATCTAAAGAATTACTGCCTCACCAGCCTCCTTACTGTTATTTACAGAATGTTCATGACTGTAACAGCTGCACATCTGAAGACAACTCTTGCAGCTGCCCAGCCAAGAGGAGAGTTTACTTCATTTGGGATACAACTTGCTTTCCAGGCAACTCTTCCACAGTGGTTACAAGGATCCCATAGCCTCTGCAATTCTGGACAAAGAAACAGATGAATTTTGTTGAGAAAGGAGTTCAACAAGGTGATCGCCTATCACCCAACTCATTCTTAGCAATTCTGGAGGAAGTTTTTTAAAACCTTAGATTGGGAGAAGAAATGGTCTACAGATAGTTTGAAAGTACATCAGCCATCTGTATTTTGCAGTTGATGTAGTACTTTTCAGAACAAAGCAGAAGCTCTTACATATTTCAAGAACTGAAATCAGCAGGAAGATAAAACTAGTGACATATTTAGATGGTAATCAAAGGAGGATAGCCTATCCTATCTTAAGTGTTAGAGAGAAGGGTTTTTACTGTCTCTTAAAAAAGTAGAGTCCATGTCACAGAATTCCTTGGAGGGTGTGGCCTAGTCTGGTGGCATTCACTGTGACCTGTTGTCAGTGCATTGTTTCTCAAACCATTATATTTGGCTTTTCTAGACCACTCGGACCCACTGCTATTAATTCAGATTATTATTGCTTCCCAATCTTTTATGATGCTGGGTCAACATCATGACCCCTAAAAATCAAACCCAGGACAGTTTTTGCTGAAAGCTAACATGCTACGTACATGGCTATCCGAAGGCTCTTCTGTTTTCTCTAACTCTTAAGTAATGTCAAAATATCTATTATAGATCCATCCAGATGAGAGAAGATAATTTCTTAACTGATACACACATACCAAGTGTTACTTCAATCAATGAAGACAGTGATGTAATTGTATTTGATGATCTTCATTAAGTGTATGAATTGGGGACTATCCTGAAATCTAGCTTTCATTGGGATAAAGATAATTTTTGTAAGTTAAATATTCTGAAGCATTAACCCTTTAGCTGCAGGACCCTCAGATTTTTCTACATCTGTGTGCGGGAGAAAAGTAACAGGGGTACTGGAGGCACTGGCAAGTCCCAGCAGGTAGTTTTCCCTTATAATCCAGGTCGACCTTTTTGCTATGGTTGCGGTCAGTGGTTATTGTTTAGAAATTATGGTTGTTATCATATATNCCACGGCTTCAATTTGACTTTTTTAGTATCAATTACAATGTTATACTTTGATTTTTCAACACAGTTGCTCAATAATCTAAACATTACATTAAAAGCTTTGGACACATCTTTTTCTATGAAAACAGGAGACCAATCAACTTTTGATATCAATGTTTTAAAACAGTCATAATTAAATTTTGAAATTTGAAGACAATGATTATCCTTCACCATTATTGGATTAGTTTCCCTTTGTTTTATTTCTAACTGAATCAATGAATGATCAGTTATATGTAAATCTAAAACGTCAGCAGAAATTTCAAACTTATAAGCATTACTAAATCTAACAAAAATATGATCTAAACAAGTGGAAGAAACTCCCATTATTCTAGTTGGCTGTTGCAACATACAAACTAAACCATGGCTTGCGAAGGTACTTAAATAGCGATCAGACTCATTATTGTTAATCAGAATATTAATATTCATATCACCAACAACAACAAGATTGCCTGAAATTTTACGAATAATAGGTTCAATATCACTAAGGAATTGATTGACAGGAACATTTTGGTGCCTATAAACAATATATAAAAATCAACGACATCAATTTTTAAATACAACATTAAACAATCAGCAGAAGTTATATTAATAGGAATATAACTGCAATGTAGATTTTCAATTACGTAAGCAAGAACACCTTTTGCGTGACTGGCATTGTTACACTTAGCGAAACACTTATAGCCAGGAATTTTAAAGTAATTTAGTTCAGTGTCATTTATCCAAATTTCAGTTAAAATAATAACTGTAGGTTTAGGAGTGAAATTATTCACATGAGGCAGAAAATAAGAGAAGTTGCGGCGTAAGCTACGAATGTTTTGATGAGCTAAAAGAAACACGGCTGAATAGAAAGAAAGTTAAAGCTTACTTAAATCGCTCATACAAGTTAGAACAATGACAGGCTGCTTTTCCGCTTTTCTCATTAGTATTTTTCCTCCACGAATCCACAGGAAGGCATATTTCTTAGTTTTTTTCGCTTCTCTCGCTGCATTTAAGACCTTGCGCCTACCAAAACATAACGACTCGTTAATGTATATCTGGAGATCAGACGGTGGGATACCTTCAACGGTTAAATGCCGTGAAGAGAAATCCCTTTTGAGTCTACGCTTAGCCAGTAAATTCTCCTTTACTTGAAAGCTGATGAATCTTACATGTATGCTTCCAAAGGTGTCATTAGACTTAGGCTTAGATCAGTAACAGTAGTCAATATTGTTTGCATTCAACTGCATACCTAAATCGGATGCTATATTACACACTAGCAAAGGCAAATTTTCATTTTGTAGTTTAGGGACACCATGAATCTCTACATTATTTGCTAACATTCTTTGTTCTAGGTCATCTGAGCGATCTAGAACTTCAGAGAGTTTTTTTTAGAGAAAGATTTTCAGCTTTCAAAGATTCAATTTCCTCACAAAACTCTTTCAATTTTCTAGTTTGTTCTTCAATAATTTTAACACTTTCATCAAATCTTTCATAAAGTTTATTTATCGAATCACATAGATTTCTCTCAGTCACTTTTAGGTCTTCCTTGATGACACTGAGTAAAATAAATAGATCATCTAAGGATTTACCCTCAGATTCACTACTGCTCGCCATAGTCACCTTATCAGAATGCAGACTTCTTCTATGTGCTTTTTGGCAATCACTACACTTCCATGACTGCTTGCCGCTTACAATTCCCTCTATATCTTCTTTACTCAAGGGATTCTCGAGGCAATGCCCATGAAAGCTACTCCGACATCCAGAGCAAGAGATGTGGATGGTGTTGCGAGTTGTCTTGCGGCATACGAAACACTGACTCATGATGTAATACAACTTCACACTACAATCACCAATAGCACTTCTTAACAAAAAATTCTTTGCATTAACTGCAGAATCAACACACTTAGTGAAAGTAAGAGAGACTGTGCATAATCACAGTGGGCAACGCATGACCTTGATGAAGTCGCAGAGAGTGGAAAGACATCCGCACTCGACGAGAGCTCAACACTGACTCAATTTTCCGTTAATATAGAAACCTGCAATTCACGGTGTTGTTAGAATTGATGATTGTCTATCATATGCCGTAAAGCTTTTTGACCTAAAGTCTCAGGTTCGATCCCAGGACCGTTCGAATGACCGAATTTTCAAAAATTCGTTACGGGATTTCCCGGTCAGGTAGAAGGTTGAAATTCGCTACATCTATAGAAAATAGGGATTTCTATGGTATGCTGTAAGAATATTTGCCCTCATTGACCCAGGTTCGATGCTAGGACAATTCTTATGCACGTATTATGAATAATTCGTTTAGGTTATTGCAGTTGGTGCATTTAACTCGGTTAATGGATGGCGGACTGTTGCAGGTGGTATGTAATGCCATNTTATGGTTGTTATCATATATTATATATTTAATAAGAAATATGTTTTGTATAAGTAGTCTGAATTTACTTTCCTTGCACTTTGCTGATCATTTTGATACCAAACAATTCGCAGATATCTTGATTTTTATCAATTATTACTACTGTCGTAAATCCGCTATTCAGAAATCGAAGGTTTGGGTTTCCCCGAGGTGCGAAATCCCTTGGATTTTCCCAATCTAGAACAATACAGAAGAGTGAGCCTTTGGGTGTCTCATTGAGAGGCAGGGCCATAAAATTGAGAAAGGACAAGAGCAGGTCAAACTTAGAAATACGTTTTTCCCGCAGTCCTCTTAAAAGAACGTAGAAGTACGTTTCCCGCAGCTGAAGGGTTAAGATCTTATATTCCCCCCAGTGTTATTACTGAATAAATGTTTGATACTTTTATCAGTTTATATTTTAAAATTTCAGCATTGATGAGTAACAATCTGGTGATGTACAAAAAGGTTTTGTATGACTTTCTTGTAATTTTCAGATAATGAAACATATTGAGCAAGTACTGCCACGTTATTCCCCTTGGGTGAGGCTGGAGATATTGGGAGTCCAGTTGGATGAGTCTATAATTCGCATGGTGACATCCTTACTGAATATTGATAGAGACAAGAATGCCTTTGAGGAAAGTGTAGCCATTGTCATTGAAAGGTATGCAGTTATTTATCCACCATTCATTTTAATGGCGATACTATTGGAATTTGTTTGGATATTCACAGTATTCATACATCAGATGTCACCAATCCAAAATAAAATTTGATTAACACAGAGAACTCAAAGATGAATTCTTTTGTATGAAAAACATGCTTTGTTGTATGATCATCAGACAAATGGAGGTGATATAGTCTGATGTGGCTTGTGGTCAAACAATATTTCTGCTTGGTGGTGTATGAAATTCCATTAAGCAAAACTATGTAGAGAAAACTTTGCAATAACAAAGTTGAGGTATTGAAAACTTATCATTTTGTTATTGAAAAGTTTGTTATTGCAAGACTCCATGTATGCATGGTAATATGTTGAAAAGAATATGAATTCAAATTCGATGCAGAATTAAATGAGTTATTTCTCATGAGCCAACTACGAGGTATGTTCAGATAGTAAGTGTACAAGATTTTTATATTTTTTTAGAAAAAGTGTATTTGAAAAAAATTACAGGATATTGTTGATACACTTGTTGACTATTTTTCCACATAATCGCCGTCCCGTTCAATGCATGTGGCACGTGGCGCAAGCTTTTTATGTCCTCCTCGAAGAACTCTCCTGCGAGCTCCTTCCCCCACTTTCTGCACATGCTCATCGGTTGAAAATTTAATTCCACCCATGTGTGCCTGAGGGAGGTGAAAAGATGATAATCTGAAGGCACCAAGTCGGGAATATGGGGGGTGGTTCAAAACATCCCAACCAAATGAGTCCAAGTGGACTTGGTGGCTAAGGCCATGGCTAAGGTGAGGATGGGCATTGTCATGCAACCAGTACACTCCTCTCGTCAGCATCAGGAGAATTAACCTAAAATTAATCAGGAGAAAACCAGCAGATCACAGCACGTGGCGGGATTTCTTACCGACATCTTTCACACAAATGACACTATGACGTGAGTTTATGTACTACTGTGTTCCTGTAATGCTTACTCTTGTCAGTAGATCCTCCTCTATCACTCAGTTTTGCCAACCCTCAAAAAAACAAAAAAACCACAGCCTGTGAAGGTCACATTACACTTACTTTCTGAACATGCCTCATAGCAGAAACCTTCCTTCATTAAATAATGCTTGTCCTATACTTTAAATACTGAAGACTATTTTTTTTACTACTTTTTATTAGAAGAGATCACAAGATCAAGCGTATAACTAGTGACACTTTTTCATAAATTTGTGTATCTTTAAAGAATCCAGTTTGTCCAAAGTACCCTGAAAGTTGCTTTTCAGAATGTGGCAGGGGGTGGATGCACCTAGAATTCCCTAATTGATTACTTCAGCACATTGTTCATGATGAATTCTCCAATCGATTAATTCTAGCATCTATTTCCCTAATCTTTCTCGCAGTATCAGAACAGCTTATTCAACATTGTGGATGCATTATATTGACTACATCATCACTGAACATGCTTTCTCTGATTGTATCCAGTAAATTATTCCTTTGTTTAATCTTCAATCTTCTAAAGGTTCCAATCCTGCATCCTGAAGCATCTGAGTAATGCTCTCTGATTTCACTATAACACAAAATGATAATGTTTGTACTTTTCCACAATGGTTTTAATACAGTACTACAGAAACAGTTGGCTTCTAAATTATCTAAAAATATGTCCGCTAGGGTGGGTGATAATGGAGAACCCATAGTGAGTCTGTTATCTTGGAGGAGTTATTTGGATTACATAATGAGCTCCTTGGTGTCCAGGGTCCTTCTCTTTTTGGTGATAGACTTAAGAAGGACCCTGGACACCAAAGAGCTCATTATGTCAAAAGTGGACAAAGGCAATTGCATCGTTATATTAAAGAAAGTAGATTACATAAGCAAGTGCAACGCTTTTATCTCCGAGAACCATTTCTCTGAATTGCACAAAGATCCTATCCCTGCCCATCAAAGAATTGTCAAGAAAACAATATCAGACTCCCTAGTGCTGGACAATCTTAATTTCAAATCCTGCACCATCTGCATCACTCCCACACCCTCAGTAACGAATATCTGTTTTCAGAGAATCCCTCAAACCTCTTCACATGCGTATTCCTTTCCTTACCCCCACCTCCACCTCTCAAATGACTTCTTTGCCCGTTTGGACCCCCAGTCCCTTGCCCTTCCCTACATCCTTGCAATCTTCCTCTTTTTACAACCTCCCCTCCCCTCCTCATTCTTCTATGGATATTTAGGCTACTGTTTTAGTTTTAGTTTCTGAGTCACCTGATGATGATGTGAATACGTCGAAACCTGGTCATGCTGTATTAAAACCATTGTGGAAAAGTACAAATATTATCATATTGTGTTATAGTGAAGATGGAATTCTACCAAATATCGCTTACTAAGATTAATTTTGCTCATTGATTTATCTTAGCAATTCTTCACAAAATGCATCACCTTTTGCTACACCTTTTCTAATTCCCGATTTGGTTGTCAAATCAATATCTTTGGCCTTTAATTTGTAGAATTTATCATTAGAATACAATATTGAGAAAAAACTTTGTTTTCATTCCACAAATAATTCATATGACCAGTTTTGACATGCATATGTCCAATCTGTTATGGTGAATAATTTATTTGTGATAAAAGACAATTTGTTTTCTCAATCTCATGTTTTTTGTAATTGTAAGTAGTCTACTATATTTCTGTCTTTGTATGTAACTAGAAGAAAGTAAGATTACTCTCTGCAAATATTTTTTTCATTTTTCATTGTGCAATCAGGAATTTGTAACTGCAAATTTTGTTGTACTGCAATCAATTTTATGGCTTCAGCCATCAGGTGTATCAGATTATTTCTTGTGTATTGTCACCTGAATCACTATCAAATGTTGCTATTTGTGTATAATTAGGGGGTCGAGAATGATTCAGCAATGCCTGTTTGTGAGTTTGCCACAGTACCACTTACTGTGGTGTCAACTGTCAGTGATAGTGAAAGTATTTTCATAGCACAGTGTCCTTCGACCTCCTGAATGATAGTGCCTTGTGTCCAGTTTCATCAAGATTATATCTACAGTCTGGCAACTAGATCCCAAATTTTCTAGAATCCTGAATAGCTAGAAAATTTGTGATCTAGCTACCATTCCTTCTTTGTTCTCTTCTCTACAATGTCTCAAATTTAATATATTGTAGTGAGTATTAAATTATCAAAGCATCCTGTGAAGAATTTTAAGTTTTCAGAAGTATTCAACTTCATCTTTAACTAATGGTTTGGTCACTGCAACCTAATGATCCTGTTTTCTCCTCTCTCTTTAACAGCAGATAATTCTCAGTTCTCATTAGTTCCTGCGCTCTGTTATAAATGCTTGGTCTTCCTTTCTTCTGGAAGACCTTCCCCTCCACCATATTGACTAAACACCTGTTGTGTCTAAGCAGGTGTCCTAAAACTTTTATATTTATTTTCTCCATTGTATTGAGTATGGTTCTTTTTTCATTTACAGTAAAACCTCGTTAACACGAACTCCTAAGGACTGCAAAATCGATAGTTTGTGTTAAAAAATTTGCATTAGGGAAATGGTGACGAAAATTATGTAAACTCGTCCAGCCTATTTCAGATATACATTCATTGCTCAAATCAAATAAAGATATCATCAAATGTATTATCTAACAGTAAGCTATATACACCAAATATAAATTGATTTCATATTTATTTAATTTTCAATAGGACTGAAGAAACCTAGAATATTTTGTTGCCGAAGCACACGGTGCATACTACGAATACATTCAAATGGTATGCTCTCCAAACAACTTGAAAAATTGTCTGAAACATTAGCTGTGGCCACATATTGCTCGAGGATAAGACTTCAGCACATTTGGGTGGCTCCATAGGTTCCTCTTCACTCTCATCTGAAGATTCCTCAACTTCATTGGTTTCTTCTTCAGGTAAACCGCAAACGCAACTTGATCATCGGCTTCTACGTAATTTCTGAATTTTCATCCATTCTGGATAATCAAAAACAATTAAGAATAAAATACAAAGAAAACTAATTAGCTTTCCATATCATGGCTTACTTTGATCAGCATAATTGTCTCCAGCAACTCCCACTCTTCGGGCGTGTCATTTGTGACTGCTCCTTCA
This sequence comes from Ladona fulva, assembly GCA_000376725.2. Classification (NCBI taxonomy): domain Eukaryota; kingdom Metazoa; phylum Arthropoda; class Insecta; order Odonata; family Libellulidae; genus Ladona; species Ladona fulva. Next base: position 349,966 of record KZ309282.1, on the reverse strand, counting down.
TCGGTTGGATCCACCTCCGAGCGGGTCCCTCAAAGCAATTTTTAATATGATTCCCACGAACAGATTCCCAAGCTGCTACGTTCGCTCTGACCGCATCTAAGACCGTCCATTTCTTAGTATTTTTACTTTCCACAGCGCAGATTACAGCTCATACCAAGCGGATGCGGTAATCTTTTTTCATGAGGGCAATAATACCCTGATCTGGCTGAAGACGGCCCGTCGTGTTTGCTGGTAAGAAGCAAACTTTCACATGGCTGAGCTGCAATTTGCCTAAGTTATGCGCTGCACAATTATCCATTGTCAGCAGGACCTGCCCATTCTGTACTTTCATACGGCGATTAAATTTCAAGAGCCACTGTCAGATTGCTATTCCGTCGATCTAGGCCTTCTTGTGGTGTGAATAGTCACAGGGTAGCTTAGATTGGTCAATGTGTTTAAAACAGCATGGGCTCCAGGATTTTCCTATCATCCAAACTCGAGCAATTTTTCTCCCTTTATATGTAAAAAGGGGTTTGGCAAAGGATTATAAAACATCCCTATCTCATCCATGTTGAAAATGTTCTGTGGGTCATGCTTTTCGTGGAGGTGCTTGAAATGTAGAAGCCATTCATTCGCATCTGGTTCGTGCACTTTATTACCTTCTCCGCATATCACTTGAGAGGAGATCCCGTGATGTTTCTGTAAATGCCACAACCAACCAGTAAAGCAGTTGAAGTTATTAATCCCAAGGTTTGAAGCAATTGAATTTGCCTTTTCCTGCAGAATGGGTCCACTCAATGGTATATCCAATAACCACATACGTTTAAACCACTTCACCAATTCTTCCTCGACATCTTGATGATGAGTTAGGCGTAATCTCTTAGCTTTGTGTCCTATGCTGCCCGACGCAGTGGCTTGTTGTAATTTTTCTCGATTCTTTGTTATTGTAGAGAGTGTTAATTTCAGATTATCAAATGAATGAGCAATCTGAGTTTTACTACAAGCTCCACATTCCACTTCATCCAAAATCCGGAGCTTTGTTTGGAGATTAATACTAGTTTGCACACATTTGCTCATTTTGTGTAAGAAACGCTCCAAATGATGTAAGATGAAATGATGAACAGATCCTTTTACTTCATCACAAGAGGAAGACCTCCGGCCTGAATAATAGTCATGAACTCAGTGAAAGTCCTCCAACAGACTTGATAACTTCAATTTTGCTTATCACATCCTCGTTCCCAAGAAAATTTTCCCAAGTGACATGATGGACATGTTATTTTTATCTAACGCGCAGCAGCATATCTGATGCCTTATATCTTTTCCTATTCATTTTGGGGAGGGTCTGAGAAGAGTCGAAGCATTCGTATTGTAAACGGTAGCGATAAAAATTGTCAACAAATTTCGCTTCCAGGATTCCAGGATGTTTTCAAGTTAGTTATCGTAGTTTGGTAGGATCATATTCTCTTCAGATTGCACTACCTCGTTAGCTGGCGTGAGATAGTCTTGAGCCCTTTCAAAGAACAGTAAGCAAAATACGACTGATAAAAATAGTAATGCTATATGATATAGCATTGTGTGGTATAGGATATATTTTTGACAATCACTTCCAGGTTATCACTTTTCGATACCATTTGGACCATCCTCAATAAATGGCTATCATCAACCCAATAATTTTCTGAAAAAATCCTAGCACGTTACTGGAAAGGGACAGTTTGCTTTAAGCGAGAAATCTTCACTCCAGGACCGAGATATTTGTTTGAGTTTCGTACTAACTGATTTTCGTGTTAAACAAATAAAACTCCATAAGACGCAATGTATCCATGCCGGGACCGCAATTTGGGTTCATGTTACAGCGAAATTCATGTAAGGAAGTACGTGTTAATGAGGTTTTACTGCATTTCCTTCAAAATCTCTTTATTACTTTAAATATTCAACTTTTCTTCCTTCACTTTTTCCCCTTTGAAACCTCATTCTGCTATGGCATTACATATTATTTTTCTAATATGAATGTTGGTTCTCAGATTTAAGGCTGAGATATTAAACTTTTGCTGCAACACTCAGATTCTCCACTTGTTTAACTTGTTTCTTCAGCATGAAGAATTTTTCTTTCTTTTCCAAGAGATATAAGTGTCCTATACTTTTTTAGTATTCATTTTATTTAGTGCAGTCAAATTATCCTGCTGACTTTAGAAGTACTTAGGAATTACACAAAGAAAATAACATGCAGCAAGGAAGATAGAGTTTGGATTTTCGCCTGCTAGAACTTAAGCTGTAAAGCTTGTTTTATATGATCAAATACTGGAGAGCACCTCTAGACATCACCTATTAAATGACAATAACAGAAAATTGACAAAAGATATAGAAATGCACTCAACCTTACAGTTTTTACCACTTTGGCAAAAACAAAAAATGGTTTCAAATCAGACTTAAATCCTGTTTTTCTTTGTGTTTGCTTGATAATGCAAGTTAGGTAGCTTTGTCACTTTTTATTGTAATTTTGCATTTCCGTTGCTATAAGATTTGTTGACTACTAGCTGAATTTTCCGCTGATTTTTAACAGGGAAAATAGAGATAGGATTAAATACAGAATTCTTATTTGTATAAAACNGAAATAAATATACTTGTTGTACTAGTGTCGATTAGGAAGTAAATAATGTAAATATAATTAAAGAAAATGAAAAGAAAACGAAAAACAATAATTCCAAACGGAGAATACACGGGCGAGCAAGGATGTGTATTGCGGGGTTGCTTAAGCTCAGATTACCTATTTTCAATAAATTATTGCAGCGAAACTAAGGCCCATTCACACGAAAGCCGTTAGGCTTTTTCATTGCTCTACTACCACTACCACCACAAAAAGTTTCATCAAAATCCCAGAAAAAATCTAAGACGCTCCCCTTGTTAGATATATTAAAGCAATATTACTGAGGGAAAACCCAGAACAGGTCTTTAATGCCAATGAGATTCTTTACTTTAGACAAAAATGCCATTGAGAATATTCTATGTAAAACCAATGAGAAATCTAATGCAATATTTTTGTTGGTGATTTTATTTCCTCTCTCTTGCATTTCGGGTGTTGTTGTTAAGTCTTGGATTTCTCATCATTTTTATGCATTTTGATGTTGGTGTTCCTATTGGAATCCTTTTATTTGTTTTTGGGAGACACTTAGATGTTCTTTCTTGTGTTTTTAAAGATTTTATGCAGACTACTTTACTCTTCTATAAAGTGAATTGGTTCTTATAATTGGTGATTTATTCTTTTACACATTTTTGATGATGCTTCAGCTGTTGGTTTTTCTTTTATTTCGATTTTAATCTTTGACCTCCCAGCAATCCAATTTTCTGTAATACTTGCTTCTTTTGGGTAGCTTGACATTCAGTTATTCTTTCTTGTGTTTTTACTTTTTACATATTAGAGAACATTTCTCCTTTATCAAGAGGGTTGGTTTGACACTGACTCTCTATGGTTGTCTTTGACACATTTTTTTGTTTTTATATTTTACATTCAATTTCAATATTTACTACCCAACAATCCCAATTTTAGGGAAACATAGCATGGAAGAGACATGTGGCTGAATCAGAATCGATTTAGCTGCTCTGTGCTATATTATTCACCTTTCCCTGATCCTTTCGATTTCCTTTGGAGGGTTTACCTTAAGCCTACCTTACAAAGTCAATATTATTGACTCAATATCAATATTGTTCAACATATTGATCATCTGAGGGATAATTTAAAGCCATAATACTGATGGAAAAAAATGTCAAAGGAAATTAAAACAATTTAATTTTTATTGAAGCTGTGTTAACATATTGAAGAAATGTCAATATTATTGTCAGGTGTGAGGGGGAATATTGTGCAATGTCAGTCAGTCAGTTGGGAGGAAGGCAGAAGGTATAAGCAAAGTCATGTATCTAGGTTCTTGGGTATAGGGCATAGGTGGCAAACTTATGGTATGCATGGCACATGAAAATGTTTATGGCCTGTGCAAATGTGACAGCACTATCTTACTTATATAGTATTAAGGACACAGACCAGAATTCCTTTGCCTTCCTCTTCTCATGGCTGCATATCAACATAAAGAATAATAAAAAAAACATTTGCACCTCCAACCGGATNTTCTAGAATTAAACAATTTTTTAAATTTATGAAAACGCCAGCTTTTTAATGTGAAAATTTCGATTTTGATGAAAAAATTCCTTCACTTTTAACAATAATAATTGCTTAAATTAATAATTCCATCAATATCTGAGGTTCATCTAATAGAGAATGTAATGCTTAAAAGGCATGCAAGAGGAAATCTTGATAGTGGAAATAGTTTTTGAGTTATGGTGCACACCAATTTCAAAAACACTGTTTCGAGAAGAACGAGTTTAAAGTTTTAGTTATGTATATCTACCATAAATAATTAGCTTACGATTGTTAACTGCTTTTCTAGTATACCTAGTGCATATAGCAAACTTTTTGCATCTTTATAACAGTCATTTAGCTCCATTTTTTTCTCTCCACGAATTATTTGAGCCTCCATCGCAGTGCTCAAGCTTCAGCGCTCCTGCCTCGCCAACCTCTCGTGGTCATAGATGTAGTCGTTAATCTTGAATTGCTGCTCCATTTCTGTCCAATTCTTCCATTGTGTTAGTTCTAGCAGAGTAACCTTCATATAAAACATCTGCAGTTATGTAAGTGCGATTTTGCTAATTTTTTTGCCGGAATCAGGGTGTTTAGGAACCTGTTGCCAAGCAGTTGATCTCTTGTTGATATTTAGTGTATGCTCTCCAATAAGTCTTTCTGCTAGTGCACCGAAAACTGTCGAAAACCTCTTCATACTCTTGTTGTTCTCTATAGCTTTTTGTACAATTCTTTCGTTAAAATCCCTTACATCTTCCTCATCGCCACTCTGATAGACTTGCATAGCTCAACATATTTGATATTCTCCTTTGACATGTCTGAGTGCTTCAGTTGCTTTCGCTGTTTCATCATTTTCCTGGTTCTGTCGCTGAACTTCTATAATGAATCATTAAAAATGTTGGCAACCTTATCAGCATTGGAAATAACAAAACCACTATCATCTATCAGTGAAGGTTGATGGTTTCTTATGGAAGAATGAGACTTACTGATATCCCAGGCAACTCTAGAATAATTGGTGGTATTTCTAAACTTAGAGTCATTGTATGCTTTTTGGATTTCTTTATGAGCTTCTCATACTGACTTTTTGGCTGTGAATATTGTTGAATTAATTCAGTGTTATTTGCAAATTTAACTCTTGATGACAGACTCTTGATTTGTTTGGACATACTCCTAATTGTGGTGTGAATGTCACACTAATATTATTGTATTCACAAAGATATTATTTTTGATAGTTTACTAATTAAGATGGTTTGCAGCATTTTCATTAATATCTATTGTCATATGTAGTTCACAGGACTGTCATTATTTTTCCCTGTGCTGTATTTATTTAATCCAAAAATTATGTAATGCTAATCTTCATCTCCACATTGTCATTGCCATCTTGTCTTTGCCGTTATTTTTAATATTCATATTGCATGTTAAAGGTAATCTCACATGAATAGATTGTCTCCTTACTTCTATATCTGTTTTAAAATCTATCTTAAAACTCTCTTTCTATGCCTATACATGCTCTACCTCTGTGGTTTTCTCTATTATATGCGGGGCTTCTCCTAGAGGGCTAATGTTGTTCATTTCTCCCAGTTTATTGAACACTCTGGATAATTGGTTTTAATTTCCGAAACCTTAATTTAGTCTTTAGAATTGATTTTTCAATGGATTTCATGCTTACATCATCGTACTATTTTAGTTGTGAGTGACCTGCAAGAGTTTAGAAAATCAGGTATTCATGGCAGTTACTATTTACCCAAATTATTGTTGTTGACTTTTTTCTCTTCAGCCAAGGTTCTCACTGATGAAATTCTTTCATAACAACTGTTTATGGCTCATTTTTTCTCTGAATCTCTTTTCTTAGTTCTGTTTTTCATGAATTTGATGGAGCATAGGATGTTCTGCGCTCATTCTGTGTACAACTACTGTTAAAATTGATATTTTGAAAAACATTGCTACTTTATGCAGAGCTTTACTCATAGTGACATTGGTCACTTACTCCTTGTGTTTCGACTTAATTATTTATGGCTCATAAATTTCATGAGTTACATTTATCGAAAATAAGTCAGAAATATTCCAAGTTATGGAAGAATGTCATCTATATCCTTTGTTAGCTTTACTTTTACAACAGTGACTTATAAAAGATGACTATTTTTGAAGAATTTTTCATTTACAGGTTGCCTGTGCATCGCAAATACCTTTCAGCACTATGCCAAGAAATTCACAATTTAAAATTTGAGAAAAACTCAGCTGTGTTGATATTATACAGCTTAACTGATAACTTTTCCAAAGCACTGTGATGTATTATCTGCTGAATTTTAAAATTTTAAATAAAGTTTTTACAAAAAAAACATCATTCTAGTACATAATTTGCATAGAAAGTTATTATTAAGCATTTTGTTGTTATATGCATATCTCATTCTTTATGTAAATTATATTTATGGTTGGATTTATTTTTCCCTGCACTCTTCAATTTTTACAAAATACTCTTTTTGTTGAATAATGATTAGTAATGTGTTTTAATATTTGAAATTATTGTTACAAACAAAATTAGTGAAGATAGAAGATTCTTCTCTGAATAAAGACATTTTCATAAGCCTCAAACTTTTTTCTGATATTAGCTCCAAATAGAGTAATCACGATAGAGTAATCCAAATAGAGGGCACTCTTGAGAAAATGTTGGTCCTTCTGGAGGTTCCACATTGTACAGACATTGAATAAATGAAAATTGAATGATTTCACTACAAAGGCATAGGATAAATAGTAAGATAAGTATTAAATATACATTACAGAGTGATAGATAATGAAGTAGAAACTACAAAAGGTTAAAACACCAGTTGCTATAATTTAAAAATACTAGTCTGGACAAAAAATAAATTTTGGAAGTTACACAAAATTATGTTGTAGTTTACTAACAAAAAACTGAGAATTTATGACAAAGAAAAGTTTAACCCAATAAAGGAAGATCAAAGAAGAAATAAATTCAGAAATTCATGATGCTATTGCATAGAATTGTTAGTGTTATTGTGTAGAATGAATGGCAGAATATATCCAATATGTGTTCCACAAAATTAAATTTCATGTTTTAGTTAGTTGAAGTACAGGTGACCCTCACTACTTGCAGTAGTTTCAGTATTCACAGTTTTGCATATTTATAGATAGCTTCTAATGTCTGTATTTTATGAAATTCACTAAGAATTTGAGTCTTACAAATTCTGTCTTTATCTATCGTATATCAAGAAATAAAATAATATTTTTCACTACACCAATATAAAAAAAGATGTCAAGACTTTTTCCACTTCAGCCATTGAAAATAAGATAGTGTAAGACGAAAGTGCTCACAAGAAACGATAATGAGAAAATCAAAGAGAGATGGCATAGTTAGCAAACTTCTGTATAGACAGAGGCCAACAAGGTTAGATCCAGGATTAGATGGTCAGATCCAAGAGTATTTGATCTTTGAGAACTAGAACGATAATTTGGAGCATGTAAACCAGATAGTTTTATATCCAATCTTCATATAGCCAAATGACAAGCTCACACTCTCCCATGTGAAATCTCTGATAAAACTACCTTAGCTCTCAATAGCAATCTGTTAATTTCCCATTTGAAGAGGGCCTCAGTGTTCTCCCTCTACTCAAGTGAATTGCGCCTTGCACTTCTGCTAGTTATAAGAGAAAATTATTTTCAACCTATTCATTCAAGTATTGATGGAAAGCATATAGAATTAAATAATGAAAGAGGGAAAAGAAAGGTATGTTAGGTGTGTAACCACTCTATAATCTTACTAGTGGGAGTGGTGTAACACTTGCAGTTCATCACTATGAAATAAATGTGTCAACTGTGTTCTACATAAAAAAAGAGAGCAGTAGAAGAAGCATTGAGCACCAGAAAGTCCTAAATTATTGTTCGTGAATTGTGATCTTGAAATAAAGAAAGTAAAGATGGTTTTCTCTCTATGAATTGAAGACCAAACTGGGAAAAATGTGCCTCTGAGTGGATAGGTGATATGGAATAAAGCCTTCTGCCTTTATAAAAATTTTAATCAGGAATCTTATTCCGCGAGTTATTTGAGTTTTTTTATAGGAGAGGGTAGTTTGAAAAATTTAAGAGGAGGCATAGACCATATAAGATCAAATTAGTTGGAGAACTGGTATGCAGACCTTGCAGCAGCACAAATTTATCCTTCTGAATTTCTTAAAGTCATATTGGAAAGGATAAGTGTTCTCCCTCTACTACTTACAAGGGGAGCGTCTCAGATTTTTTCTGGGATTTTGATGAAACTTTTTGTGGTGGTAGTGGTAGTAGAGCAATGAAAAAGCCTAACGGCTTTCGTGTGAATGGGCCTTAGTTTCGCTGCAATAATTTATTGAAAATCGGTAATCTGAGCATAGGCAACCTCGCAATACACATCCTTGCTCGCCCGTGTATTCTCCGTTTGGAATTATTGTTTTTCGTTTTCTTTTCATTTTCTTTAATTATATTTACATTATTTACTTCCTAATCGACACTAGTACAACAAGTATATTTATTTCTCGATACCCTATCGAATGACCTAACAACAAACCTCATCGACGGAGAGCTTCACTTGAAGACTGATTAACTGTTTTAAACGTAGTTTTCGTTAATGACACGGAATTAATTGGTAATTATTACATTTGCCTC
>KZ309282.1:322314-335326 GCA_000376725.2 Ladona fulva | reverse complement strand
AATATTAGCATTATTTCCTATAATTAAGTGTTCATTGTAATTTGCGTTGGTTACAATGGGGGGGGGGAGCAAAAGGGAATTGCATCCCAACCAGAGGCACGTGTGGTTCGAGCCCTTAAGCTTACGAAAGTAAGACGCGATGCTGCTTATCGTAGACTAGAGCGAATTTCTGCCTTAGCTAGTGCTCTCCAAGCTCATCCCGACGCAGATCAAATAGCGACATTCTCAAGTCGATTTTCCTCCCTCGATGACGATTATAAAACTTTCGTTCAATTGACGGATGAAATCAGGGAGTTAATGATTGACTCGAATTTGGATATCAATGAGGCCGAATTAGCAGTCGAGGAGGAAGTTGAATCATGGTATCATTTAACCATGTCGGTTGCGAGTAGAATATTACCAAAATCGGCTCCCGGATAGCCAAGTGGGCAACGCGTTCGACTTCGGTGAAAGCGGTCCCGGGTTCGATCCCCGGCGAGAGACCACGAGCGAAATGACCCAAGCTGTCGAAGCACTTTTAACAATACTACTACTACTACTACTAATATTACCAAAATCGCCTTCTCCCCAGAATAATGAACAGCCTGTAACCTCCCAATCGCTGCGTCTACCAAAGATTCATATTCCTGTGTTCGACGGCCGATTGGAAACTTTAAGCAATTCTATGATATTTACCATAGTTTGGTACATTCCAACCCGCGATTATCTGATAATGAAAAATATCATTATTTGATAACGAGTGTAAAAGGACAGGCCTTATCAGTGGTTTCAAGTATTCCATTAATTTCAGATAATTACCTAATTGCCTGGGAAACTTTAGTTAAANAAAGTTGCTTGCATACTGCAAGCTTAATGTAAGATAGATTAACTAAGGCATTGTACACCTCCTGCAACACTCCACCTGCCATACACCGAGTGCCATCCACATACTACATTACCCTAAACGAATTATTCAAAATACGTCCATAAGAATTGTTCTAGCATCGAACCTGGGTCAATTACGACAAATATTCTTACGGAATACGATAGAAACCTCTACCTTCTATAAATGTGGCGAATTTCAACCTTCTACCTGACCGGGAAATACCGTTACGAAGTTTTGAAAATTCGGTCATTCGAATGGTTCTGGGATCGAACCTGAGACTTTAGGTCAAAAAGCTTTACGGCACACGATAGACAATCATCAATTCTAACAACACCGTGAATTGCAGGGTTCTAAATTAACGGAAAATACCCTAAATGAATTCATGAACTTCAGACATAAAAACTGACCTAGCATCGAACTAAGGACCCTCAGCGTACAAAGCTTTAGGTATACTATAGAGGTGTCTGATCTCTATAGATGACGTGAATTTCAACGTTCTATCTTACCTAAAAATACCCTAAATGATTTCTTGAAATTTTTGCATTAAGAATTTACCTAGCATCGAACCTTGGGCAATCAGGTATAAAGCTCTTGCGAGAAACGTAAGATAAAATCATTTCTAACGATTCCGTAAATTTCAACGTTATATCTTTACGCTAAATACCCTAAACGAATTTTTGAAAATGCGCTCAATGCATTCTTATGGAAAAATGCCCGTTTTTGGGGCCTCCTAGAATCGAACCCATGATGCCTAAAATGGATGTCCCCTTCATTCCATAGTGTCCAAACCCGGGACTTCGCGGCAAAAAAACGGCGGCTCTGTGAGGCACTTCCCTCCGCCTCATCTTTAGTATCCTATATGTATCTCTTTCTATAGACGCTTCTCCGGATATCTCTTTATATAGACGCTTCTCCGGATATCTCTTTATAGACGCTTCTCCGGATATATATAATCATCATCAGCCATTTTCAATCCGACGTCGCGACGTAATAATGTAAGATAGATCAACTAAAGCATTCTGATTAAGTAAGGTTTTTTACACCTCCTGCAACACTCCCCCGGCTATAAACAGACTGCCATCCACCAACTATAATACCCAAAACGAATTACTCAAACATGTCCATAAGAATTGTCCTAGCATCGAATCTGGATCCAACGGCACAAATATCTTTACGGCATACGATAGAAATCTATATCTTCTATAGATGTACCGAATTTTAACTTTCTACCTGCCCGGGAAATACCATTACGAATTTTTGAAAATTCGTCATATGAACGGTTCTAGCATCCAACCTGGGCACACAGGGCAAAAATCTTTATTGCACACAATAGAGAATTATCCTCTCTATCGGTGGCGTGAAATTCAACGTTCGATCTTACCGGGAAGTACCAAAAATGATTTTCGGAAATTTTGGCATAAAGAGTTTACCTAGCATCGAACCTGGGGCTATAGGGGATAAAGATCATGTAATCCCCCCGATATTCTCCCAGAAGAAGTAGCAGAGGCCATCAAGAAGATGAAGAACGGAAAGGAAGAAGGAGCTGATGGAGTTTTAGCAGAATATCTGAAACTTGGTGTTACAGAAATTTCTCCTGTCCTAGCGCAGTTATTCACTAATTGCCTTAGACAAGGGAGAATTCCGAAGGAATGGAACNAAGCGCGTGCAGAATTTTCGTGTCCTTATTTCTAGCCTCCATCGCTTCTTCGGACAGCTGCCCTAAGAAGAGAAGAATCGCCGCCTTCCATATTTCGCCTCCATGTATAAATACCTTATGTACTGTGATTGGCATCTAATACCAGGGATACAGGTCTACGTATAATTCGACAGTTCTCTGGGAGTACTGTGAAAATGCCTCGTCGTTAAGCGGTAGTCCGCTAGATATTGCCTTTAGTTTTGTGGAAAAATTTTTGATGAAGTAGTAATTAACTTCTGTAAAAAATATGAAAATATGTATATTAAACGCGATGGCAAATCTTCAATGCCTACAAAACAGGAAAATTACTGAGCTTTCAATAGTACTTGCACGGTATAATATATGTGTTACCTATGCATGGCTATTAATCAAAAGCTAAGTCCGTAGGCACATTTACATGTCAATTCAGCGGCCAGTTTTGGAGAATCAAAAAAACGTCTTTCCGTATGTCCATCGCTCGTATTTCCTGATCCAGGCCTTTGTACGTCTACAATTAACCCCATCCTTTCTCGAAACGTTTTTTGTATGATTGCCCTTTTCTTCGATAGGTGTATTTTAAGAGTCCCACAGGCCTAGAAAGAACTCTCATTATAGTTCAGATATTTAATTTACCTTAAAACACAGTTTTCTAGCCTCAGTTTTGATGCTTTCTCACCTGCCACCGTTCTCTCCAGTCGATACGATATGTGCAAAAGACGATAATAAAATCGAATATAGCAATGCAACATTCAAAAACCAAAAGCATATTTTTCCACATCTACAGGTCGATTCCTCGTTGCTCTTATATCATCATTTCGGAAACTTTTGCTCCGCAGATGTAGCACTTCACGCTAACTCTCTCAGGCATTGCTTACCTAAAAGAATTGTTTTTATAAGTTTGTTAAGCATTATCCACTGCCATATACTATTATCCACCTTTAATAAAATTATAAGCCTTATTTTTCCATTTATCATCGTTAGCAGCATGTTTAAAGTGACGGAATAACTTCCCAAATTCCATTTCTCTACCTAATGCATTAATCTGCCTTTGTAAATAATTTCTTTCCTCTTTAGCAACTTCCTTGGTTTCTTTGTGCCACTGTAGAAGAATCGGCCGGTAAAATCTGGTAGACGACGGCCGAGGATTTTTACAGATAATCTTACCTAAAGTAGTGCAAGTATTAATATTGCTACCTTTTATTACAACTAGATGAGAAAAAAATAAACAAGATACACTTATACGTCATACCAGTTGCGTCATTTAGCAAACGGAGTGGCACGAAGGAACTCATGAATAAATATTCATCGGATGAATCTGCTCGCTCCCACAATTGTTTATATTGAGCATGGCCCGAACTACCATCAAATCCATACATGCACGTTAGCGTACAAGCACTTAATTGCTGGAAGTTAGAACCGGGAATGGTAGACCCTACTCTGCTACTTGTAGTAATACCACTGTGAGTTTTACAGCCAAGAGCGCGAGGTAAGACGAACTAGGAAAGAAAAAATGAGGTAGGTTTCGCCATACGTAAACTTGCAATTGCAGTGAATGTAAGGGAAACGTTGAGAACTAAAGTTGCTGCATTGGTGCCGGAGAAAAAGATACTTGGAAGGAAGGGCATATTTCAGGATCGGAACCAGGATTAATTGAAATGTTGAAAAAGAGAAGTATCCCTCGGAGTTGGTGCAAGAAAGAGCTTGCAGACAAACTGCATAGGTAATCCGGAATTAAGTGAACTGGATCGCAAACGAGGATGGCAAAGCAATGGCAGATGTTGCCTTTTCTGGAAAGCATGTATTATACGAACATACAAACTTTTATTTCCGGTCCCTTTCTAAAGAAAGTAAGTTTCTTCCAAAAAGTGAGCCAGCTCCTGTTTTCAAATATAGGATGTTTTTCTTTATAGAATCGTACATATTTAGACAAATAGTTGCGTTGAGTTCTTCTCAAGAGCAGAGGCAATGTCGACTAAAATCGCAGACCCTGAATGTTCCCTAATATCTGCCAGCGTGTAGTTGAAGCAGAAAAAAGCGGACTTCCATCCTACGCATCATGGGTTCAGTTCTAGGGGGCCCCAAAAACAAACCTCCTGCAACACTCCACCTGCTATAAACGGACTGCCATCCACCAACTACAAAACCTAATTGTATTATTCCTAATACGTGCATACGAAATGTCCTAGCATCGAACCCGGGTCTGTGAGGACATATATTCTTACAGCATACGAAAGAAATTCCTATCTTTTATAGATGTGGCGAATTTCAACCTTCTACCTGACCGGAAAATCCCGTAACCTATTTTTGAAAATTCGGTCATTGGAATGGTCCTGGGATCGAACCTGGTCATTAAGGCCATGAAGCTTTTAAGCATACGATAGACAATCATCTGTTCTAACTACACCGTGAATTGCAAGTTTCTATCCTAACGGAAAATACCCTAAATTATTTCATAAACGTCAGACAGAAAAACTGCCCTAGCATCGAACTTAGGACCTTCAGGGTTATAACCTCTATAGACTAGTATATAGTATACTATAGACGAATTTGCTCTCTATCGATGCCGTGAATTTGAAAGTTCTATCTTACCTAGAATTACCCGAAATGATTTCTTGAATCTTTTGCACTAAGAATTTACCTAGGATCGAACCTGGGGCAACTAGGGATAAATCTTTTGCGGCATACGAAAGATAAAATCAATTTCTAACTATTCCGTACATTTCAACGTTCTATCTTTACGGTAAGTACGCTAAACGAATTTTTGAAAATGCGCTCAATGCATTCTTATGGGAAAATGGCCGTTTTTGGGGCCTCCTAGAATCGAACCCATTATGCCTAGAATGTATGTCCGCCTTTTTTCGTAGTGTACAAACCCGGGACTTTACGGCAAAAAAATCGGCGGTTCCGTGAGGCACTTCCTTCTGCCTCATCTTAAGTATCCTATATGTATATATATCTATATATATCCGGAGAAGCGTCTATATAAAGAGATATACATATAGGATACTAAATGCGAGGCAGAAGGAAGTGCCTCACGGAGCCGCCGATTTTTTTGCCGGAAAGTCCCGGGTTTGGACACTATGGAAAAAAGAGGACGTCTATTTTAGGCATCATAGGTTAGATTCTAGGAGGCCCCAAATACGGCCATTTTCCCATAAGAATGCATTGAGCGCATTTTCAAAAATTCGTTTAGCGTACTTACCGTAAAGACAGATAGTTAAAATTTACGGAATCGTTGAAAAATGATTATATCTACCTTCTGCCAGCAAAGATTTGTCCTTATTCGCCCCAGGTTCGATGCTAGGTAAATTCTTATTGCAAAACTTTCAAGAAATCATTTCGGGTATTTTTAGGTAAGATACAACGTTCAAATTCACGTCACTGATAGAGACCAAGCACTGCTATAGTATACCTGGAGGTTTTTACCCTCTACCTGGAGGTTTTTACCCTATACCTAGGAGGGTCCTTAGTTCGATGCTAGGGTAGTTTTCCTTCTGAAGTTCATGAATTCATTTAGGGTATTTTCCGTTATGATAGAAACTTGCAATTCACGGTGTTGTTAGAAAAGATGATTGTCTATCGTATGCCGTAAAGATTTTTACCCTAAAGACCCAGATTCGATCCCCGGACCATTCGATTGACCGAATTTTCAAAAATTCCTAACGGCATTTCCCGGTCAGGTAGAAGGTTGAAATTCGCTACATCTATAGAAGATAGGGATTTCTATTATGTGCCGTAAGAATATTTGTCCTATTGGACACAGGTTCGATGCTATGACATTTCTTATGCACGTATTATGAATAATTCGTTTAGGTTATTTTAGTTGGTATCATCATCATCATCATCAGCCATTTTCAATCCGACGTCGGATGTAGGCCTCTCCAAGCGCTTTCCAATTCTCTCTATTCTGAGCCTCTCGTTGCCATGTTACCCCTAAATACTGAATGATGTCCCTGCTCCATCGGTCCCTTGGTCTTCTTCTTGGTCTCTTCACGTCTCTTGGTATCCAGTTCAGCACTGTTGATGTCCATCGGTTATCGTTTCTCCTTGCAACATGGCCTGCTCACATCCATTTCAGTGATCTTACCTTATCTATGATGTCTGTCACTCCTGTTATCTTCCTAACCCTGGTGTTGCGTTTCCTGTCACTTCTTGTGATTCCAAGCATACATCGTTCCATACTTCTTTGTGTAGTCTGAAGTCGCTCCGTTATTGCTGCGTTTAACACCCATGTTTCACTTCCATATGTCAAAACTGGTGGAATGCATTGGTTGAAGACCTTTCTCTTCAAGACCATTGGCATTTTCGACTTCAGAATATGGGCGTTTCTTCCGAAGGCACTCCAGCCTAGTTTCATTCTTCGATTCACTTCATTAATCCTGTTTTTCTCTCCTGTCGTAACCAGTTGTCCCAGGTAAGTGTACTCTGAACAAACATCAAGGGGTACCTCTTGTAGTAGGATTGGTACTTGTGCTGCAAAAGAATTATAAAGTACCTTAGTTTTCGATAAGTTTATCCTTAGTCCTATTTTCTGCCCCGCGTTCAGTTCTTGAAGTCTTGATGCTAGATGTTCACCGTTGGTCGCGAAGAGTACAATATCATCAGCGAAACGCAAATGACTGATGTGCTCTCCATTGATCCGTAGGCCTCTTTCCTCCCAGTCTAAGGTTTTAAAGACTTCTTCCAGAACGGCTGTAAAAAGAATTGGTGAAAGGCAGTCGCCTTGTCTCACTCCCTTCTCAATCCGGAATTCCTCTGTTTCTTCATGCAGCATTACAGAGGCTGTGGCGTCCTTGTAGATGCTGCTAAAAGTTGGATGTACTTGGCATCTATCCCTTGTTTCCCCAGTGCTTCAGTGTGGAGGAGGTACTTACCGAGTCAAAGGCCTGGGCATAGTCCACGAAGCAGAGTACTAGTGGCATCTCGTATTCGTTCATTTTGCTGATAATTTCTTGCAGTGTGTGGATGTGGTCCATAGTGCTGAATCCCTTACGAAGTGCAGCTTGTTCTCTGGGCTGGGCAGCTACCAAGGAAGTCTTCAGACGTGCAGCTATTACTCTCATGAACGTTTTGTAAATAACAGGAAGGAGGCTGATGGGGCGATAGTTCTTCAAATCTTCCTCGCTTCCTTTCTTGTGCAAAAGGACAATCTTTGCATGGTTCCATTCCTTCGGAATTCTAGCTTGC
The DNA here is from genome assembly GCA_000376725.2 of Ladona fulva. NCBI lineage: Eukaryota > Metazoa > Arthropoda > Insecta > Odonata > Libellulidae > Ladona > Ladona fulva. The sequence goes on along the minus strand of KZ309282.1, from coordinate 327,599 downwards.
CTAAGGCAATAAGTGAATAACTATCCTATGGTCACTGCCGGTGTTGAAGTTGTTTAGTACCTCACAATTAGTAACTGGGTAGAGTTTGTTAACCAATATGTAGTCTATTTCGTTTTTTACTCCATTAGGACCTCTCCAAGTCCTCTTCCTTGTAGGATACTTCTTGAAATATATGTTTGTTATGTACATATTGGTGCACTCTGCAAACTCTACCAGGTGGTGACCTCGTTCATTTCTCTGTCCTAGTCCATGTTTTCCTGTGACAGCATCATCTGCTTCCTGCTGACCTACACGAGCGTTAAAATCGCCCATGATAATTTTATAATAGTGATCTTCCTTGTCATGTTCCTTGCCGAGAGTCTGGTAGAAATTTTCAATTTCCTCTTCGCTGCTTGCTGCTGTTGGTGCATAAACTTGGATAATCTGAACAGAGTAACGCTTGTTTATCCTTAGGATTAGCTTACATATTCTGTCAGATACACTTTCTATTTTCTCCACATTATTTTTCCATTTCTTGTTAATCAAGAAGCCAACTCCTCCAAGTCTTCCATCCTTTGTTCCCCTATAATAGAAAATATGCTCCTCCTTGAGTGTAACCAGTTCTTCTGATTTTCTTCTTACTTCACTGAGTCCGATGATATCCCACTTTATCTTCTCTGCTTTATTGAGTAGCTCCAGGAGTCGATCTTCGCTCTTCAAGCTGTGGCAGTTATAGGTTGGGAAGTGTAGGGGGTTATTTCTTTTCTTCATGATGGACCTCTGTAATGCCACCATCTCCTGGACATCTGATTGGGTGGTGCTTTTATGTCCAGATAAATTTCCATTACAGAAGCTCATCATGATAAATTGTAATTGCGCCTGGATGGTAAAAGACAGTGGTCCACCAGGCTTTCTCACTGCTGGTTGGTGAATGAATGAGTGCCACTCTTACTATTTGGCCGGAGATATTGTTGAAGCCTTCTTAGCACGGTTGAACCTGAGCTATACATTGCCTCCAACCTCCGTTTACACCCCAATGAGGCAATGAACTATGGCAGTGTGAGGAGGAGAGAGATATATATTTATTTATTTATATATGCAATCATTCTTCTGTATGCATTATATGCTTTGTTCCCAAATTTGATCTGTTGCCATACTTTTACTCACCTCATCAATTATGTTTTGTCGGTAAAAATCCTATCATTCTTTTATCTCTCCTTAAAAGAAATTTAACCCTGACATAAGTCAAAAAATGTACTATACTTAACAGCATTGCGAGATTCCCCAATAAGAGATATAAGTATTTAAGATGTTAGCATGTCATCTATATCAGCTTTTGATGCATCATGCCTCCTTAATTTGATGATGAATTCTATGTTCTACCATTTGTGCTAGAGATAAAATTTATATTTAGAAGTCAAATGATTTTTTTTTTGTAGGATCCAAGCAGTGCAATTCCAATTGGAACTCTGCTGGCCATTGCAGTGACCTTCTTCTCCTACTTTGGGTATGCATTTATGCTTGGTGCTTGCACACTCCGAGATGCAACTGGAAATGTGACTGACTACCAACAAGCTCTGAATGAGAGTTTACCAGATCCATGGGTTTACCTATCTAATTGCACTGAAAGAACATGTCAATATGGGCTAGAAAATGATAGTCAGGTACAAAAATGCATCTTTATTTATTTTTGTAAGAAGTTATGAATAAAAATGTCAGTCCTGCTATCCTAAAAACATGCCAGGCTTTATATCAACAAACCTAATATATTTCTAAACCATGATTTTGTTGACGTTAAAGGTTTGTTTTTAAAAACATATGTACATTTTGGATCATGTGCATATATTTTCCTGCAAGAGGTAGTTATGGTTCAATTTTCACTTGAATTTTTTCCAGTAGCATTACTAAAATTTAGTTGAAATGCTTAAGAAGGACCAAGGCTAATGAGAATCTGCTGGCCAAAGGAAGTTGTTTATTCTCAAAAAATTATCTAAGAATTAATAATACTATGGTATTTATTTTCCTTGCATTCTCAAAAACACAATTCTAAAAAACAATTAGCTCGAAATAGTGAATAATTTTTTATCTACTTTATACATTCCTTAAGAGGTTCAGGAGTCCAAAAAATTGTTCTATGATTTGTCCTATTGTACATATGCATACTTAATATTACGTAATAATACACATGCTTAACATTTATCTTTTTTATGTTTGAATTCTGAAAAGGAAACCTTCTGGATCCGAAATATGCTAGAATACTAATCAAATAAGCTTTCAGGTAACTGCTTACTTGCTTACCACAACAATTGAGATTTGTATTGCTACTGATTGTGAAAAGACAGGCAAATGCATAATCCTTCAACTTGTAACCAACAATTTAGGCTTCAAGTATAGTATAGAATATTTTTCTGTATCTTGATTTTTGATTCTGTAATATGATCACTTTTGAATTGAAGTTACAGTAGGAATTGAATAATGTTTATTTCTCACAATACATAGTTATAATTCTTGTACATAGTTTTGTAAGTTCTCATCTCCCAAAGTTTTTGTTTGTTGGACTTTTGTTTGACAAAATGTTTTTGATTCAAATTTCAGGCAATGGAGTTAGTTTCTGCTTGGGGTCCTTTAATATATGGAGGCTGTTTTGCTGCAACACTGTCATCTGCCATTGCAAGTTTGGTTGGAGCTCCAAGAGTTTTACAGGTCTGACGTTTCTTTTTGGGAATTCTCATATAATTTTTAAATTCATGAAAAATATAACCCATTGTTACAAACCCTTTGGTATTGCTTTGGGCCAAGATTTAAGAATTAATTTTTAGTGCTTCTGGATTCTTTTAGCACTAAGAGTTAGTCTTATTATTATTAATATATTAATTACTGTAATTTATCATATACTTAAATACTATAAATACTTTTTGTTTAATAGATATCATGGAATTGAAAACATTTTTGACAATGTCTATGTCTTAGCATTTCCTCTATAAAATGAAACTTCTAAATTAACTGAATATCCCATTTATATCACAGGCGCTTGCAAAGGATAAGCTATATCCGTTAATAGGTTTCTTTGCTGAAGGCTATGGTGCTAACAATGATCCAGTTAGAGGGTATGTTCTGGTCTTCATCATCTCCCTAGGCTGCATTCTAATAGGTGAGTTTCAATATAAGAAGGGATGCAATTGGGGCAATGTAATACATCTGGGAAATAGCATGTAAGTTGGAAAGTGGATTCCTAGAGTTCCTCAGCATAATCAAAGAAGATTTAGATAAATAAATTTCGACTTAAATTTTGCATTAGCACAAGCAGCTGTGTATAAGCATAGTGACATTAGGGTTGAATGAAAGTTAGGCCGTGTCTGGTTGAACTATTGTTTATTACCCTTTTGCTGATTATGGTGGCTCGACCTGTCAGCGACTGTGCGGGTCCTGTAGGTCCTGACGGAATACACAAAGGTGCCGGGGTAACTATGACTTCCTCGGCGGGCGGAAAAGATGCACAAGGGCCAGGGTGGCTAGTGACTCCACGGCGGGCGGATGAAGTCCGGTAGATGTACTAATGGCCGGGGTGCTAGTGACTACACGGCAGCCGGATGAAGTCCGGTATAAGGGCCTGGGTATCCGATGACTCCAAGGCGTGCGGATGAAGATGCAAACGTGAATGCGCTTAGTTCCGTGGAGGCCTTCCTTATAAGGGAATTTTGGGGTGCAAAGGGCACGGGACCCGGTCTAGTCATCAGTGCGCCGATAAGAAACATTAGGCGAGGCGACGCACAGCGATAGATCCCTCCTCGTGACACAGCTATGTTGGACAAAGCCTAAGTTGCATGAATTGCAAAGAATGCAAAGATTAATTCGCTCATGATTAAGGAAACTTAAAGCATGCAGAGCAAACCTAGAGTTTGAACAGCAAAAATATAGAGGTGTGAAAGATAATTAAGGAAAGGGCACAGAAACATTTCAAAAATATAGAACTAGAATCTTGCTAGAATTACTGCATAGTGATCTGAATAAATTTTGATCATATGTACATAAGATTTGTGGATTTCAGTCTTCCATGCCTGCCTAATAATTGAAGAGAGAATCATTGTTTAGAATGAGTAAACCTTCCTTACCAGTACTATCACAAAAGCTTCACTATAGACAATGGTTAAGTTAATGATTTTACCATCCACATGGATTCAGAAATAAGTCCCATTCAGTTATTATTTAACAGAATCAGAAATATATTGAAACAAATTTATAGGAAAAAGGCAGTAGGACATCCCTTGACATGAAAGCATTTGCTGATGAACATGTTCCCCTTCTTTTTGTTATCAGAAAACATTGGGTGAGGGTTCTCTCCCACTCAAGCAAACATCTCTCTGGTTCCTTAGAAAGAGTAAGTATACATTGATATCAGAAGGCTATAGGCTAATTATACTTTCACTCTTTCATAAAATAATGGAGTGTATAACAGCAAGCTCAGTGATGTGCTTTCTCACTGGAGAGGAAGGAATTAGTAAAAGCCAGCTCAGGTTCTGCAAGGGTAGGTAGGTCAAGCAAGACCCAGTTAGCCCTCTTTATGAATGACAGATATGGCAACATTATATCGGGAAGTACCTTAAAATAGGATCTGAGTTCATGTACATTTGATATGATCAAGCTCAACTTTGTGGAAGGGAGCCATACTAAATACGATAAGAACACTTAGTAACTTCCACAGATATATTTTATTTCACAGAGGCGACTAGTTTCGTCGAATCGACATCTTCAGGCACATCGAAAAAAAAGAAAAAAAACGTTTTTTTCCCCCTCGATTAGCCTGAAGATGTCGATTTGACAAAACTAGTCACCTCTGTGAAATAAAATATATCTGTGGAAGTTACTAAGTGTTCTTACCTTATTTAGTATTTTCATGTACATTCATATGGAGGAATATGTAACCTGCCCTGGCTTCGAACCAAGGATCAATTTAGAAGTAGTTAACCTTGAATATAAAATTTAGTAACTAATCCTATTCTCATACCAAATAATAGGTATCTGGGTTTTCAGAATGTTTCCCCAAAATAACATTAAAAAAACCACCACTATTATTTTCAAAGGCAAATTTTAAACCATCCTAGCATTAAACCTAAGGTCATCTTGGGATATTTCTTTGCATCATGCATTAGAGTATCACTTCTTCTAACAATATTGTGAATTTCAACTCTATTGTAGCAGGAAGTACCTCAAATTAATTTTAGAAAATGCCAACAATGTAAGAGGAAAAGTTCCTTTTTAGGGGTCTTCTAGAATCTAAGCCATGATACCCACAATAATAATAATAA
>KZ309282.1:270927-290101 GCA_000376725.2 Ladona fulva | reverse complement strand
GAAGCATCAATTAAAAAAATAACTTAGGCAAGTTTCTCCTTCACTTAATGGCTTCTTCACTTAATTTAATGCTATTTATTTTTCATTAAAAACCCTCCTTATTATCAGGCATTACAGATGGATTTCCCAATTGACAAGTGTATTGGCACCAAAATTAAAGATATATGAATAATATTTATCTTTATAATTTGAAAATGTTAATGGTTTTTGCTATGATTTTACAAAAGATTATAAGATTTTATTCTTCACAGAAAGATGTTTCCTTATGTCTCAATTACAGGTTACCAAGTCAATTATTTAGTTTTAAGCTTATTAGTTGATTTCCTGATGTTATTGTTGTTATATTTGTGAGAAATGCTTTAAAATTTAAGGGACAGAAATTAAATTATTTTGTATGTTTCTTGTTTAAAAAATCAAATGTTTTATTCTGAAATATAATTTGTTATTTTGTAAACATACAGGTGCATGGTACTAGTATTAACATTGACAGCATAAAATTTCAATCAAGAATAAATTTATGTTTAGTTACTCAACTGAAAGAACACTGTTTACTACTATTGAGATATTCATTTAACACCTTGAAAGTAACTTTGTCTCAATGTAGGAGCTCAATTAACTTGCTGATGCCAACACTATGGTAGTTTTGATACAATCATGTATCTTAGTAGAGGCTGTTACAAAGAGGTTATAACTGAACTTCATTTTTGATGATTCTGAAGTTCTTTTTTGATGATTCTCTCTCATACCTTTTGCTACACTGGTAACCAATATGCTAGATTACTCAATATATTGTGTTTTATGACTGTTTTCCATTCTCTTCTAGTATTACAATGCTTGGATTAGCTTAATAGGAACTCTACTCTGTATTGCTGTCATGTTCCTGATGTCCTGGTGGACAGCATTAATCACATTGGTTGTTGTTGTTACACTATATTTGTATGTCTCCTATAGAAAACCAGGTAATTATCATATGCTTAGCTGATATGGGTACCGGATGTATAAAGAAGTTTTAGCTATTAATAACTACGAATGGTCTTCATGTGCCTTTTGTGTTAATTAGAGCATAAAATGATCAATGATGGTATCCTCAGTAAAGAATTTTGATAATTTTTATTTCTTTAACAATAATATTTATATTTGTACTATACTTTAGATTTTTACAAACTAATTTTTTATTATTATGTAGTCAGTATTTCCATTAACTCAGTGTGACTAAATTTAATACCATTCCATTTCTGAAGTCAAAATCTTCATTTGCAGAAGTAAATTGGGGATCATCAACTCAGGCACAATCATTCAATACAGCTTTAAAGGCAGTGCAGGATTTGAACCTTGTGGAGGAACATGTCAAGAATTATCGGCCTCAAATACTTGTGTTCACTGGATTACCAAGCTCCAGGCCACCTCTTGTGGACTTTGCAAATCTTATAACTAAAAAGTTATCCCTACTCATCTGTGGACATATTATCAAGGTAAAATTATAGCATATCCATTATTTTCTTCACTCTTTCTAAAACTTTGATTTAATGTATAATTAAAAAGTATTGATTACTCATCAAATTTGTTTGCTTGCTAAAATATTCTTCATTCAGCAAGAAGATGGGAGATTTCACCACCATCCATTGTGCCCAAAGGTATAGGGCAACAAATCTTTGAGGAACTAAAATTTAACACTCACTTATTTAATATTTGAGATTTTAAAAGTTATGTTTGTGGTTTTGTTGAAATGCTATAAATTTATTCTATGAGAAGAGTAATACCAAATAACTGTGCTTATTTCAAAACAGAAAAGTCTATTCTTAAGTCGGATTGTGTAGTGTTTGTTTGGAATGAGATGGGTAGGAGGAAAGTAATTTACAGTGGACCAAAAAGCACTAAGAATCCGACATGAATTCTCTGCAGAACTATAGTCAATGTTGAATTTATCACAAATATTTCTTGGCAAAATTGCAGAAAAATATATAGTCCTGGTGAAAATTAATGCAAGACCTTGCAGAGTGATGGAGTGGGAGATTTAGAAACTAACTGTGCTGAGGAGTTTACAGTGCACTCTGACAACAGTGTCAGAGGGGGGAGGGGACAGCCCATTGGGAATGGGAAGAAGGCGAGGCCTAGATGAGCTTAATGTCAGGAAATTTGGAAATTCATATCTCTACATGCGAAGCATTCATGAGAACAGATATGAATAGGGGCTGCATATATGGGAATCTCAGGAGGTTTTTTTTCCTTTCCTTTTTTCCTTTTCCTGTCGAGATTTTTGGGGAAAAACTATACCTAATCAAATTTAGTGAAAGTAAAAGATTTGTCCTCCTTTTACTTCAGATATGCAACATGTTCATTTGATTGCGAATTTCATAGGCTTAATCCATTATTTTTATTTACTGCCAAGATGATACAGAGAATACAAAATCTTCGAAAACAAAATGCTCTTCAGAGCATGTTACAACTGTTAATGTTGCTTTGATGGCTGAACCCACTGTTTTAATTCGATAAATAAAAACTATTGACATCTTGATCTCAAAGTTAGTTAGTTTCTAAATCTCCCGCCCTGACATGCTGTGAGATTTTGCCATAATCTTGGCCAGAACTGTACCTTGTGGCTAAGTAGAGGTGTTATGAAAATGTCTGATTCTTTGCCTTGTTTTGGATTGGATGAAACTTTCCATTAGATGCTGTTTTTCATTCTGGAAGTAAGCTTTCTACTTAATCTGTATCACATGATCAGCTTTGAGTTTAGTATATGCAGTAATATTTTAACAATTTGCTCACCAAAGAAATTTTTCAGGGCTCCATGGATTAGAACAATTATTCAACATTTATGAACTCAGAAGTTTTAAACACTAAATTGCAATGTTTTGCTTTATTTAATATAAATTTTTAATTTCCTAAAACCCACACTCACCATTGAATTGGTTCTCCACAAATTCATTTGTTGGAAATACAAAGAGAAAAATAAAAGATTTCCCAAAAAGCAACCATATTGTTAATTGGTTCAATCTGCTTACAATTTTTGATAGGCTAAGTTTATCACCAAAACGGTATCATAAACTGTACTTATCATTCAAATTCATTTGGTTGAGGGGAGGGAGACGGACACTTCTTGTTCTCTTTCTAACATTTTATATGTTGGCTTCATGTCCTTCCCATATAGTTCCTCAACATATTCTTTCCACCTTTCCCTTATGCTGGCTGGATCTCGTATAAATTTACCATTATTATCTTTTATTGTGGTTGTTCTGTTTCATGTTTTATTTCCCGTTAACTGTTTTACCTTTCTATACATTAGATCGACCCTCCCACTTTCGGCCAGCTTTTCTATTTCGATACATCGACCATCCACCACTGTTCCCTTGCCCTATTTGTTTCCCTTCTTAGTTTCTTATTGAGAGCCCTATACATTCTACGTCCTTGTTCTGTGTTAACCTTTTTCCATTTTCTTCTTTCCTCCATTTTATTTATCATTTCTACCGTCACCCAGTTTCCTAATTTTGTTTTGTTTGACCCTCCCAAAAGTTACTTGGGCACTATCCCTGATACTGTTTTTAATCTTTTCCCATTCTCCGTCTATAGTAAGTTCCCTTCCCTTATCCTCTAAGGCCTTACTGACCGACTCTAGATGCTCTCTCGCTTTTCCATTTTTAAGAGCTTCAAAGTTCCATTTTGGTGTAATTTTTGCCCGAAAAATCTTTTTAAACGTTAGCTCGGTTTTCATCATGACCAGGTTATGATCTGAGTCAACAGCAGCACCAGGGTAACTTTTTGAATTTTTAACACTATTTCTAAACCTTTTTTCTTACCAAAATGTAATCAATTTGGTAGCTATCCGTATCTTCTGGCTTTTTCTTTGTGTACCTTCTTCTGTTATGATGCTGAAAAAGTGTGTTTTAATACAGAGGTTATTCCTCTTACAAAATTCTACTCATTTCTGTCCCATTTCATTTCTACTCTCTAGTCCGAACCCTCCCACTTCTTCTCCATCTTTGCCTTGCCCAACTACTGCATTCTAGTCCCCCATTACAAGTATGTTTTTATTTCAGAAGGAATGAAACTTAGTAACTTCCACGGGAATTTCTTTTATTTTCACGACCGGTTTCGTTAACGAATTAACATCTTCCAACTTCCCTTTCCTAAGCATTCTCCTAACATTCCAGGTTCAGAGTTTTTTCAAGTCCACTCTTCCTTGGGAAGGATCTGTCTGATTTTTTTCCGTTTTATATGCATATAATTTTTCCATTACTTGAGATGTATGAATCCTCATCACCCAGAGTATACTACATGTACTACAATCTTGGGGAAAGAGTAACAGTCAATAAACAGCTATATCCAATGAAATGTAAATGCCATTCATAAAATATATGCCAAATAAACTTGTTGTATTCTGAATAAAACACTGGGTTTTGAGAAATGTAAAGTCCAACTACTGCCTCAATACATTTCCAACCATAGATGATGAAAGGCCATTAAATCTGCTTCTGGATGAATGTCACACTGTGACCGATAGAGCGATGCAAGAATTCTGGTATAATTGTCACTTGTAAAAGTTACTTTTCTTATAATAATCTTGGAATCTTCCACTTTCTGGGGAGATGCTTTAACCAATTAAGCTTTCACACTAGAACACTTAAGTTCTTCTTGAGAGACTATAAGCAAAGGCAAAGTGGTTTCATCTGACTATGCAGCATTATCCATTACATGTTACATGTCAGTGTCTCTGTTCTATCATTTCTTTGGTCTTTTTATTCCCCCTTTGCAGGTGTTAAGAACTGCTGATTTCTAATGGTTTTCATTTTTTCTGACTACATGGCATGCCCTTATCCACTTATGTGATCTTATTTTATATATGTCTACCACTATTGTTATTATCTTCACCCAGGTGTTGCATGTTCTGTACCTTCATCAGATTCCAAGAAGACAGTGTTTTATACTTCTTTCATTTATCTAAGAAAGTAGATAACTAAGGTGTCAATACCTAAGTTTTGCCTTAACAGGTAAGGACTGCTAAATTCCTTTGGTAGAAGATCTTTCTTTTAAAGACTTTTGGCATTATTGACTTTGGAATCTGCAAATTTCTCACAATAGCACTCAAGCAAAAATCACTCTTCTCTTCACAATCCTGTTGTTTTCTTCTGTTGTTACCTACAGAACTTTCTGTTGAGTTCAGTTAAGTCTTTAGACAAAAATGGAAAGGACTATCATGAATTTAGAATTGCACATTTTCCATTTAAGTTAGGTTTATAAAGGATCCTATAGTTTCTCCTAAAATATTTGGTTCCTGAAGCCTTGAGGTTAGATTTGTGAGAAGCACCATATCATCAGCAAAACACAGATGCCTGATGAATTCCTCTAAAGACCCTTCTTTTCTCAGTGTTAGGTTTTAAAAGACTTCTACCATAACTGCTAATAATAAGATTAGTGATAGGCAGTCCTTAGGTAGATAGGCTGAACCTATTCTCGATTTTCAATTCATCATTTTCTCTATACAGAATTATAGAAGCTGAGACATATTTATGAACGTTGTAGAAGAGACTGGTGTGCTCTCTGTGAATCTATCATTGATTTTGTAGGTATTGTAATGTAGAAGCGAAACTCAATTTTAAAAGAAAGAATGACTTGTGAAGGTTGTGGAGGGGGTTGATGGGGCAGTATACTTGAACATTCTTTGTTTCAATTCTTGTGTAGAAGGATTATTCCCTCAATCTCAATTAGTTAATAGAATGTTAGCAATCTCCCATCCACTAAGTTCCAGATATCTGGATAACACTCTATCTGCTTCTCAAGTTAATCCATTCTTTATCACCACCAATATTAGGTTCTAATTCTGTAAGAATAGAGGGGGAATATTGAGGATTTTGGAGTTATTCTCCATGTTACTTTTAATCACCTTCTATTTCTTTTGTTGTTTGCTAAAGTACTCTTGTCTTTAGTATTATTTGTCTGCTGCAATTTGTTGAGTCATCTTTATATTGACAATGCCTATACCTGTACCTTGGTCTTTGGCTATTAAATATTATTATTATTATTATATATAAAGCTAAAATATGCTACTTTTCCACTGCCAGACATTCTCTTACCTTCCTCATACTCTGGCTGTTCTCTATGACCCATTCCATAATTCTCACATTGAGATCCAGACATTTTCCTTTATTGCCCATATTATGAAGAAGCAAACCTCATCATATTCAATACCATCCTTTTTGTGACCATAATTCTGTTTCTTATGGTGTTTAAAAATTTGTGAGGTTTATCACTAAATCTTCTTTCCTTCAGTTTCCTTTGCAGGCTTGTATCTTCTTTTAATAGTCTCTTCAGCATTTTCATAGATTTGAAATTTAGTTTAGCTTCTGAAAATTTGCATCAAGAAAATCACTTTATGTTTTTCTTTGCTACTTTTCTGTTGCTTGCTTGCTTCTTGTTTCTTTCACATTTCTTTTGGTCGAGGAAAGAAGAAAATGTACCTTATTAATTTTTTCTTCAGTCTTCTTCATTCCTTTCTAAGTAGGAGGGTTATTCAATAGTGGGATTGTCTTTACATAATCCTTCATGATTAAGCTGTTATTTATGTAGTTATTGTGCTGCCGAACGTGCATTTTTTCTACTTATAATGTTTTTGCTCAGTGAGCCAAGCCGTTATAATATAACTTATGTCTTCTCTTCCTTTTCCAAAGACTTTTGTTGTAAATTGTGGAGGTATTGAGATTTAGTCAGCCTTCAATGACTATACAAACAGACATTATATATGCATTATGCCCATAGCCCACAGTTAAGCCCCTTTGTGAATTGGCAGGCCAAATGTCTGAGAGATGTTGTAAAGGTCCACTGTACTTAAAACAATCAGTGAATATACCTCAATTAGGCTGGCCAAGTAGCAATTTTGTTCGGAGTCCCTGGCCAAAAGTTGAAGCTTAGATGCAACAGTAACTATGTGTGAGGAAAAGGAGCTGAGATGCAAAAAGCCAGAAATCTTGTTAGAATTATTGGGAGGGGTTCAGTAAAAATGTTGATTACTGCAGGGAATTCGCGAAAGTGTTACCAATTGGTGTGCATTCTAGCGTCTACAATATCCGTTCAAATTTTGAAAACAAATTTTTTTCTTATAGAATATAAAATTATCTATTCGATGAACCTCTAAAATTAAACAATTTCTTAAAATTATGAAAACGCCAGCTCTTTAAAGTGAAAATTTTTATTTTGATGAAAAAAATTCCTTCACTTTTAACAATAATAATTGTTTAAATTAATAATTCCATCAATATCTGAGGTTCGCTTAATAGAGAATATAATGCTGAAAAGGCATGCAAAAGGAAATCTTGATAGTAGAAATAGTTTTTGAGTTATCGTGCATACCAATTTCAAAAACACTGTTTTGAGAAAACGAGTTTTAAGTTTTTGTTATGAATATCTACCTTAAAGAATAAACTTACGATTGTTAACTGCTTATCTAATATACCTAATGTCAGATTTTTTATTATGGATACTCGAGTTTGGACTCAAATAAAATCTAAACCAGGAATCCCACAGAAAAACGGGTTACACCAAATTTTAGCTTGTTTTATTCTACATTTCATAGTGCAATGCAAAATCTTTTGTTTACATCCGGTTGGTATGTTATTACAGGTAGTAGTGCATATATCAAACTTTTTGTGTCTTTATAACAGTCATTTAGCTCCATTTTTTCTCTCTACAAATTATTTGAGCCTCCATTGCACTGCTCAAGCTACCACAAGCTACAGCGCTGCTGCCTCACCAACCTCTCGCGGTCATAGATGTCGGCGTTAATTTTGAATTGCTGCCCCATTTCTATGTCTGATTCTTCCATTATGTTAGTTACAGTAGAGTAACCTTCATATAAAACATCTGCAGTTATGTAGGCGGCGATTTCGCTATTTTTTTTGCCGGATTTAGGGTGTTTAGGAACCAGGCACCAAACAGTTGATCTCTTGTTGGTATTTTGTGTCAGAATAGCCATAGATACAGAGCCTTTGATTCTATAAACAAATGAAAATTTCTGGGATTTGTACAGCAAAATGTTGGATTTTTAAATTTCATTTCATAACTCATACTAAGATTACTACCATCTCTACGTCAGTGTTTAACTAATGCCATGGGAAGCTTTAGAGAGCTGCAGCAGACTCTCATACAACAGATCAACCAATATCTGCTTATTACATATTTCTCTCTATTTTATCTAATTGCATTTTGCCATTTCATATACTAGCTTCCAAAATCCCAAAATCAATAAACATTGAATGCTAGGCATTTTTCCTTTGCTATCTAGCCAGTTAATTTGCATATTGGTTGGCTTTCTGCAAAGGTAGCAACATGTGTTCTGTTATAGAAATATTACAAGAAAAATATTGTAAAGGTCATTGTTGAATCATTTGAATCTTGCAGGGGTCTTATTCTCAAGCTGTTCATAATGCCATCACTAGGAAGACATACAGATGGCTTTTCCGGCACAAGGTGAAGGCTTTTTATACAATTGCTGAAGGTGGTGAAGATGGTAAGCTGGAAACAGGTGCCAGATCTCTGATGACGATTGCTGGATTGGGTAAACTCAGGCCAAACATGCTTCTCATGGGATTTAAGTCTGATTGGCGAACAAGTGATAGGGAAGATGTCCTACAATATTTCAATATCATACAGTGAGTTTTACTTATTTAAATTTTGGTTATTGTAGATAAAATATTTTAATGTTATAATTCTCAGCAATGAGTTAACTTTTTGAACCATAAAACACAGTTTGTAGTAGGTAGATAAATTTTTGGAAAACTAGATTTTGCGTTGTGTTGAAAGTGGATGCATTTTGCAATAATTTACTCATATGATTGCATACTATGTTTTGTATGTAGTTTCATAGTATTTTATTATTGCTCATTCAACACCAATCCTCCTAGCAGATGAGACTATAGAACAATAGCCAATTAAATTATTTGACATGATAAGATACAGTTGTGAAAAGAAATATTTCTCTTTGTACTGTTTGTATCTTCAGACTGTCCTCTTTTGTATCTCTGGTGATATTTGAAACTTGATTTGCCTTATTATTTAGTAGTAAGAATTAAATTAATATTTTCCTCAGGCTGATAATGACGGACATGTTTTCACCCAGATTCAGATATTACAAGGTTTTGATTTTTGACGTACTTATTTTCTGAATTTTCTGAAGAATAAGAAAGTTGAAATACCCTAGTTGCTAGTATGGGATATATTATAAAAATAAATTTGGGCTAATAAGAGATGTCAAAATATGGTAGAGTGGGGAGGATGAGAAAGAAGATATGGGAAAGAAAAACTCCAGAAGTGGGAGAGAGAATGTGGGATGTTGGGGAAAAGGACAAGGAGGAAGGGAGAAAAGAGGAAAGAATGGAGTTGACAAATTTCAGGGAGGGCCAGCTATCAGAAAATGTTGTAAATTTTAAGACCTTTCTGAACATATGAGGTGCTTTATTTATTCACTCCCACTGCTCTGAAATTCCATTGCAGCTCCTTCTTCCCCCACACTTGCTTTAAATTCCAAAATGAAACCCCCTCCACCGTTTTCCTCATTACCTGCAAATGACTGAATGAATTGAATGATATAAATTGCCAACCTGTGGAAGTCTTAGGTGCATTATTTGGCTGCTACTGGACTTGCCTACAGACTTTTGCTAATCACTGTTCAGCTTAACGCTTCAGTGATGGGATTGATTTAAATGGAAACATCCATCCAGTCGGCTGGTTTTTAAATCAAAGCAGTAATTTTTATAGTACTATCCTCAAATAGTTAATTATTCTTCTACATACAAATGTCATGAGAATGAAATTTGGAATTCTTTCTCTTCATGGTACTATTCATTCTGAATTAAATTCAAAATCTAATATCCCTCTATAATTTTAAGTTAATAAACGTTAAATATTAAAGACAAAATTTTGTATGTATCGATTTTAAAATCCAGTTTTATAATAATAGCACTTGGTAGAGAGAAATTATTTAGATTATGCTTAAATCTCCAAATAATCCTGCCTCACTGACATTCTCAAGATCCACTGGCTTAAAAGTTTTCTTTTTTTATAAACACCAACTAAGAGCCAAATCCTTAACACTTTCATCAATATTATCATATCTGGATGGCTAACAAAGAAAAGGTTGTCTTTCCTGCTCACATTTCCAGGTCGTTAATTTACAACTCGGTTACAAAATATTGAGTGAGACAATATCCTTGAAATAGTACCCATACTCGAAAATGTATTGCCTACTCAGATTGTTTGGTCTTGAGCAAATTAAGTCTTCCTCAGAATGAAATGAAAGCAGTGTGACATAAATGCTACATAACAGATGGGTTTTTGTAATAAGCCTTATTCCTCACTTTTCATCGTAGTGAAAGAAAACTCTACCAGAGGAACCCTTCCAGCTCAACTTTCATATCCTCACAATGGAGCATAAGAGGTTTTAAGCCTCACATATCCTCACAGGTTTTTCACACCCCCCTTCTCTGACGGTGTTTTCCTGCTGTGGATATTTTTTCCTAAGATATCACCTTAGGTTTTTTTTTTACATCCACTCCTTCTAAAGTTTTCCTCTCTATTTCTTTTCACCTACACACAAGTCTTCATGTACATAAAATCATTGACTCAAGGTTAAATGGAAGAAGAGACTTTTCAGTCTCAATCTCGCCTTTAATAAAGACCTTATTATATCCAAATTTGGCTGTTCCAAGAGCATAAATTCATTTTACTTACAGGATTGTGCTAACTGTGAATTTACTACTTATGAAGTACAGGCAAATGTAAAATTTCATTTTCTTATCTAATATTATTGTTTTTTGTTTTTCTTTGAAATGATGGAAAGTGTAATGCCTTAAAACTTAGACATGGTGAGCAGCAGTGGTATTAGTGTGACTGATGAAGAGATGCAAGGATATAGGAGAAATTTAGTGATGTTGCAAGTTTTATTGAAAGTGAAATAGGCCCTACTGATATCTAATCCTCATTTATACTTGCAATAGTGGATTAGCAAATTGTTGATGATGAGGAAGAAAGTGAAGATTTCTTTGAGAGATTATGGAAAAATTTCAAGGACAACCAGAAAATGTTTGCAAAGCATGCAAACCAAATATTGCTGTATATGGCAAGTTACATATTTTTTTAATGCTTCTGATTAGGAATCAAGTAAAGTTGTAGTAATTTAATGAGTAGATATGCTTAACAACTTATAAAAAGACGGGTGGTATTTTTTCAAGTTGCTCTGACATAAATTCATGGGAACTTGTCCATGAAAATGACACATAGAATTATTGGCATGCTACTGCTAATGAGCCATTTTCATTTTTAAGATAACTAGAGTGATTTATACGCCTTTATTTGGTAAGAAAAGATACTTTATACAGCTGCTGGAAACATAAAGCTAGCTCTGAAGATTGTTTTGAATTATACCACAGAAAATTGAAGTATAAAAGTAATTAAAATTGATTTAGCTAGATTCACATTTTAATGAATGCTAACACATTTAGCATGATTTTTTATACAATTTATTTGAATTTATCTTAGAATGTCTTGGAATCATATCCCATAATAAAACAACATATTTTACCGACAATATTGATAATACTAATACTTTAGCACATCACATAGGCAAATTTTCAATTGTCTATCAAAAGAAAATATTATATATGGGATTGATTTCTATTGCCAACAAGGAACACCAGGTTTGTGCCACGTGGATTTACATGAAACTTTCAGGACATGTTTCATGCAGAAAAATAACTGATATGTGTCCACCTGTTCAACTCAATGTGCCTTTGTTTACACAAAATTTGTAACTGAAAATAGAAGTTATGCAACCATGTAACACATGGGCATCACCATACATATAGTGAAATTTTCCATCAAAAAAAATATTTATCCCATTTTTTTTCACAGACAACTTATTTTTCCACTATTAAATGTCATCTTCATACCTTCCAGACAATTTCTACCTTCCTTATCAACATTTATTCAAATATACCTTAAGTAAGCACTCCAGTATCAGTTGTATTTCTAGGTACATCATATATTACGGAGTCTCAGCCTTAAGTAAAAGTGTCTTTGACTTGGCCATTTTATGTAATATGAGTACCAATAGGAAACCCAGAAGAAAACTGAAACATCAATCATAGCTTTGACCCCAGAAGGTCCATTATACTCAATTTTTTCCGTAAAGAATGCATTGTGCAGATGATAGAAAAATTATTTTGAGCACTTCCCAGAACAACACAGAATCGATAATCAAGATATTTACATGTTTTTGTAATAAATTAATGTAGTTTTAGGTTCGTTTTTTTGGGTCCAGATTCTTTTAAATTATAGAAAATGTTCTTCCCATATACTTACGGCATTATGCATACATGGTTTATCGCTTTGGCAGACTAGAAGGAAATACCAATGGCTGCCTTAACCATTTTATGGGAAATTTTATTGCACTAGCCTTCTTGACCATCTGCTCTGATAACTGTAAACTACTGTTATCCCAGAATCCCTGGTTTTGTAATTTGAAGTTTTTAGTTCTCCAATACATTTTCTCAAATTTTGAATCAAGAATTCAGAAACAGTTCATAACTAGGAACTAGGTTGTAAGTAATGATTTATTACTCATAGTTATATAAGATCCTCTACAGTTCTCAGATTTGTTAGAATTTAACAGGGCCTTAAAAGCTATTTATAAAATACTGGAAATTTTATTTTTATAAAAATATTTATTTCTCACAACTATTTGGGTGATACATAAAATAAAAACAATTAAAACAAATATTTACGACACAAAGCACAGCAAACAGATTCTCAGAGTTACTGGGGCATTTGTTTTGCAGAATGACTTTTGAACAACACACTTGACTGACATTTAGAAATGTCAGTTTATCCAGTGACAACTTGCACGAATACCAAGTGTAACATAACATTTGCTCGAATATTGGAGCTAACAGTTGATGATGAATGAATGCGTAAATGCAAATAGCAACTTCACATTTATAAAGTTCTTTAATTGATAGCATCAACACAGGGGAGTTCTGAATCCTTTTTATAAAATTCTTCACTTGATGGTAGAAGTACACATCACTCAGTTGGCACAATGGTATACATTTAGGGGGAATAAATTTTAAGGGGGTTTTCCCTTTAAAAAAAATCAATTCTTTAGTTCTTCCATTTTTTCATCCATATACGTGTACATTAGAGAATATGTGGACAAAATGGCACTGCTGTCTAAAAACGTTTTGTGTCATAAAAATGCATTTGAATGAGGCAGTGTTTGGAGCCTAAAAATTATGAAAAATCGATTTTTCTTTTATTGCATTTTTGGCATCCTTACACATCTGAGAATGTATGTGCAAGTTAATTTTTCCAGAAAAATGCTTAATTACCTCGGATGTATAGCCACATTGCTCTTGTGTGCGTTTCTGCTGTATTACTGAGCGAGACATTTCCCAGAACCACGTGCTTAGAGCCTAACTTCAGATTGAGGTAGTACACATGTTAATTATTGTTGACAGTGGGAAATGGATTGAAAAGGTAGCCAATTTGATAAATCAAGTCACACAGGTAAGGCAAAGAAGCAAAAGTTTCAGAGAAATCAATTTACTTTAGAAAATGAAACCGGGCATATGTCTACTTCTGCACAAAAATTGTCCTCTTCGGCTTTTGAATTCTTTACTTATACTCAAGTGAAACTATTCCTACAATTTGTTTTTGCATTTCTGATTATGAAGGCATCCTATATGGCCCTGACAGAGCTGACTAACTGTAATTACAGAAATTTTACCTTCAGATTTGTATTCATCGACCTCTAAAAGCCTCAAATAGCAATTTTTTAAAAAATTGGACAATTTTACAACTTAAATACTTTATCAAACAGTATAATTTTTTAAATATTTCTATTGCTTAAATTTGAAAAAAATTGTTGAAAAACACCTACAAATCGTTTCTACAAACAGGAAAACACCTTTAATGAACAAGTCAGTAAACCCGAATCATTTACAACATTTCATCATTAATTGTCAAGTTTGTTTGGCCCTTCCAGGAATTGAAAATCAATAGAAACTTATTTTCCTTAACGTATTCTCTCATTATGTTACATAAGTATCCTTTTTAAATTTGTGGTAATTTTTACTGATTTAGAGGATGTAACAAATACATTTTCCATACAAAATCTTCCATCAGTTCTTTTACCTCCTTTTGAACTCAAGGACCAAAAATACCACTGGGCTCTAGTAAACAAAGGAAAACTTTTGGAAGTAGTTTTCCAGACAAACTTAGCGAATACTGTGCCATATATGCATAGGAAATTGTGCTTTAGCTGCCTTAAAACACCTTCACTCTTTTTTCTCCCCACATACATGTGTTCACCGTACTTTCGCCTGATATTCACAACCAGTCTGGTCAGCATTAATCACATAATTCAGGAATTATAGCAATGGTTTGTTGCTGAAACATTTCTGCTGCGGAGAGGATGTTATCCAATAGGGAAATATCACTACTGGCTACATAATTTGTAATCTTATGTTGCTTTATACAATGTTAAATATATCAGCCCAAGATTGCAAAGTGCTGAATTAAAATTCTTTTTATAAGAATAAAAAGGTCAAGTCAAAGAGATCTGTACTTAAGGCTGAGACTCCATAACCTACATTATGTACCTCCCTGTAGCAATACAATAGATACTGGAATACCTACCTAATGTATATCTGAATAAATGTTGATGAGAAAAGTATTGAATGTCTGGAAAGTAAGAAGATGAAATTTGATAGCAGAAAAATAAGTTGTTTGTGAAAAAAATGGGATAAATATTCTTCTTGATGGAAAATTTCGCAACATGTATGGCAATGCATGTGTGTTACGTGGTTGCATAACTTCTATTTTCAGTTGCAAATTTTGCATAAACAAAGGCCCATTGAGTTGAACAGCTGGACACATGTCTGTTATTTTTGTGGCAAGGAATGTGTTCTGAAAGTTTCCCGTAAATCTGTAATGTAAATAAAGTAATAAAATTGCAATTATTATTAATAAAAGAAATATGACTAATTCAATAAGTAGCAGCAGTGGTCTCAGCCACTTATGGACTCTGACGAAATTAAGACTACAGAACATTCAGACACCAGCACTGAGGGGTTGAGCATCATAATACATTATGCATTCATTATTCATGCCTATAAATCTTGAATTGCTCAAAACTTTCCTAGATTTGCTCATAATCATCATATAATTCACTAATAATTGATTAAAAATGTAAACTACCCTTTCTTTCATGTTGTTATGCTTTTTCCATTAACTATGAAATGAGCCCATCCTTCATTTGTAATTCCTTTACCCTGCATGAAACTACAGTATATCCCCAATTTTAACTCATTTCAGTCATTTAACTTTTTTGGTTATCAATTTATTATTCTTTAAGTGTTAATAAACTAATAGTTGAGGGTTTTCAACATTTTTCTCTGTATGACCTTCCCTCTCCAGCATTGGTCTAAGCATTAGATGAACTGAATATCTCCTTTACTGGTTGAAGTACTGCTAATTATTCTTTGGCATTTCACCTGAATTTTCATTT
Source organism: Ladona fulva (assembly GCA_000376725.2). Lineage (NCBI taxonomy): Eukaryota > Metazoa > Arthropoda > Insecta > Odonata > Libellulidae > Ladona > Ladona fulva. Next base: position 274,548 of record KZ309282.1, on the reverse strand, counting down.
ATATCTGTAGCCTTCCCCTTTCTCAAGATCATCAAACATTCTTTATCCTCATTTAAAATGACTACTTTCTTATATATTCATTTATGTATTCATGTGTCACATCTTTCATCTGATTTTTTAAACAAAATTCTACTTCCAACACTACCTTACTTTAAAATTATTGTGAACTATGGCACACTTCTTACTAAGCTCTCATTTATTCCTACTCCTACAGCAACTCATACTTCATTTTTTGTGGGTTTTATACATTTACTCTTTTCCACAACTGCTTTCCTTGAATGATATTCATAAATTCTGTACCCAGATCTTCTCATCGCTGTAGCCTCTTTTACCATGTTTTTCAGTCTCTTGTAATATGGTCACACACATTTTGATCAAGGAATTATTTTGTCTGATAGTCACAAGTGAAAATAATTCTACAGGTACATGATACCTTGGCTAATGTAGATAATACATTCCAGATCCATATTCATTGGCTAAAATTTTTATTAGCAGATATCTGACGCTATAAAGTATCTCTTTCTTGCTGTCTTGAACATAAAAATCCCATTTGGGTTGAGGGTGCTCCAATGTGATCAGGTCAGCTCATTTCTTTACACTTACAATCAGGAAAGATAAGATACAGTTGACCAGTCATGTTTGCTGTTTTATGTTTGCACATGCATCCACTAAAACATTTGTTAGCCAAAAAATGTAATGCCAGGGTCACTCATTAGCTAAGATATCAGAATATTGCTCAAATCAAATTCCACATGCTAGGAACAGAGACTATCTTGCTATACATAATTCCATCCCATGTCCTAATATTTGGATATGCAATTTACTGACACTTTCAACATGCAAACAGAATAGATGAAAATTAGCATCCACCTCCCCATTAAATAGTATCAACTAAATGATTATCTATCTTTTGCATTTTATAAGGCATGACATTTCATGTAATAGGAGAATTAATTTATTGATTTTTAGTATAAAGTACAGTTTTTTACAATTATGAGTAACTAATTATGTTTCTTTCAGCTATGCTCTGGATAGATACTTGGCAGTGGGTATTCTGAGAGTTCAAGAGGGTCTTGATTATTCAAATGTCATAGAAGATGAAGAAGTAATACCATTACAATCTCTAGAAAACAAAGATGCTGAGGAGAAGCTTAGAAGGAATCAATCTGCAGGACAACTTTCACAAGGTAATATATATCTACATAATGACACAGTCTACATAGTATTTAATTTAGTTGTTAGTTCTTGAAGTTTTCTTAGATAGGACATTTCAATTTTTACTCCCGTATTCAATGAATTAGCAATTAACTTCTATCAAATTATGTGGAATTACTGGCCATGGTGGCAGAGTGATTAGCGTGCTATGATGCTAGTGCTCTAACCCCAAGGACCCCAGTAACGAATACCAGCTAGGATATTTTCAGTTAGAGAATGGTCATGTGTGTTCCTCCTTTGTTATTGTTTGAAGTCCACCAGTTTAAGGCTAATCATCCCGGCAAAAGTTACGATTTAATTTCAACAGATGGCAGCACCACTAGCGTAAAATAAACAATAAAACTCAACGGTGAACGGTTCATCCAAATTTCAATCTGCAAAATGTTTTTTACATTAGAAAACCATATAATTTTCGCTATGCAAAGAAAAAATTTACTTTACATTCTTGCCAGTTTTCTGAAAAATAATTTTCTTACTAAAAATTTATAAAAAATTTCGAGGTAGTCATGTTGAAGAACTATTTTTTCTAAACACGCAGCAACTTTTGGATTTCTAGACGAATGTATGGTTTGCTCAGGAGAATGTTTTAAGAGATCAAATCATATTTTGCAACGCCGCCTCGACCGTGGCTGCGGCAGAACAGATGCCAGCAGCGGAGGCAATGTTACGATTCCCTCAGAGACGGCAGCGGATTGAGAAAACTCACACTATCAGTCTTGAGGAATGTGTCGATCCTACAGCATCGGTTTTGATTACCTCAAATGTCTTTTCCATTTTCGACCTCTTCCTTGTTTTCACTTGCAAAGATTCTGAGAGAAATTTAGTTGAAAGAAAGAACTGCTTCGAGATAGGGAAAACCTCAAAAGACTTGTAGGAGTTAAATTATGCTTCCGAAACAGCGCATTTGTTAACTCCTTCCGAGAAAACGGAATGTGCAATTATTTTCGGTCTTGGTCGGACCTCTGAATATCATCGCATTTGATGTTCGCAATAGACCCCTACCATTCAAAGTCTTGACCATTTCTTCTCAAAAATCTTCTGCTATGGATGAACTCCCTTACGCACGATGCCTACCACAGAGCACCTGCTGTCAGCACCACTTCCTATTGGGATGTTTTCAGAAGAAGCGCAGGAATCGCGCAACAAAGATTGCAGACGATTTAGAGAGTTAGTTTTTTTTACAAGGAAAGCATCGAGAACTGATGGAAATACTGATTTAGTACATACATCACCTCCTAATAACATCAGACCCGATAATAACGTCAATCAGAAGATCTCCGAAAACAAAAGGAAGGAGTAGCATTCCTGATGAAGTTTTAAATTTGCTTTCAGCACCAAAATTAAATTACCGTAACACGAATTTCTAGTAATATTGTTGAAGCGAAATTAATTTTGGATTTCTGACCTGGATTATTAAAATAAATTTAACACTCCTGAATCTGTTTCATTCCATTGCTTTAAATTCCTCTACTGAAGTATGAGTACCTCTCCTAAAAGAAAAAACCAATGAAGTAAAGTATTAGACTGAGGTTAGCAGATAAGTGAAGTATGTAAAAGTAAAATTAAGTTAAATTCCGTTTAGGAGTTAGGAATTTGTTTCTTTATAGCATCAAAACTTCTATCTTTCAACGCCATTTCAGGTATGTCAAGCTATCTAACACTATATTAACATTAAAAATTAAACCGTTCTTTGTATACCCTATAAAAAGGGCATTTCTATTTTAATTAGAATATAGGATGTTACATTTGAAAATGGGCCGAAATTCCATTGTTTACACTGGCAGCCACCTATCTAGCAAACTCAGCTTCGGCGGAGTGGTGTCACAAATCGTCAATTAACCAACGGAAAAGCAGCTGATTTTTTTACATCTTATAGTAAATAGATATTAAAACTTATTGTACTATGCGAGAACGCGGTGGTAGAGGGTGGTTTCTTTATAAGTCAACATCTTTTTAATTGATCGGGAATTAAAATGTATCCAGGAAAATACTCCTCTTTTGACAAATCTAAGGGTAAATAGAGTATAAAATTATTATAGATCTTAAGAATACAATGTGATAATAAACTCAGAACTGGCAGAAATACCACTTACCAATACCAGAATGGGTGTTTACATCTATTATCAATTTTGAAGAGTGAGTTCAGTGGAAAATAATGTCATGTCATGGAAAAAGTATTTAAATAAATTTCTATTTAGTGCATGGGTCACCTCTCCGTAAACTAATGGAATCGTTGAGTCCTTCTATAGAAATTGTATACGTTGATTTGTCATTTTTTACGTGATTAAGAATTAGGCCATCGTTTACGGAATATAATGTATTCGTTTTACGCTTATCGTTGACTACTGATTAAATATAGTAATGACTGAAAGCCTCCGAAGATGATGAATGTGTATTGTAGATATG
>KZ309282.1:243496-255454 GCA_000376725.2 Ladona fulva | reverse complement strand
ATGAAGCAGAGAAGATAAAGTGGGATGTCATCGGACTCAGTGAAGTAAGAACAAAATCAGAAGAACTGGTTATGCTCAAGAAGGAGCACATTTTCTATAATACGGGAATAAAGGATGGAAGCCTTGGAGGAGTTGGCTTCTTGATTAACAAAAACAGGAAAAATTATATGGAGAAAATAGAAAGTGTATCTGACAGAATATGTAAACTTATCCTAAGGACAAATAAGTGTTACTCTGTTCAGATCATCCAAGATTATGCACCAACAGAGGCAAACAGCGAAGAGGAAATTGAAAATTTCTACCAGACCTACAGAGCACTTCTACGCAATTTCTACAGAGCACAGAACATGATAAGGAAGATCAAGGAAGAATGGTTACATGGCAATGAGAGGCTCAAAATAGAGAGAATTAATAAAGCACTTGGAGAGGCCTACATCTGACGTTGGATTGAAAATGGCTGATGATGATGCACCAACAGCGGCAAGCAGCGAAGAGGAAATTGAAAATTTCTACCAGACTCTCGGCAAGGAACATGACAAGGAAGATCACTATAATAAAATCATCTTGGTCGATTTTAACGCTCGTGTAAGTCAGCAGGAAGCAGATGATGCTGTCACAGGAAAACATGGACTAGGACAGAGAAATGAACGAGGTCACCGCCTGGTAGAGTTTGCAGAGTGCACCAATATGTACATAACGAATACATATTTCAAGAAGAGTCCTACAAGTAAGTGGACTTGGAGAGGTCCTAATGGAGTAAAAAACGAAATAGACTACATATTAACAAAAGTCACAAATCCAAAAACCACCAAAACTGGTAATATCAAGCCTAACACGCGTTTTGCGAGAAGGTGACTCCACCTTCACCTTCTCGCCTCTGAAGATGCCCTCTGGGAGTATGAAACGCGCGTTAGGCTTGCTATTACCGGTTTTGGTGGTTTTTGGATTTGTGACATTTGTTACATTTTGCCACCAGCGGCACTCCATTTATTCAGACTACATATTGGTTAACAAACTCTACCCAGTTACTAATTGTGAGGTACTAAACAACTTCAACACCGGCAGTGACCATAGGATAGTTAGATGCAGAATGAAGATTAACGTCAGAATGGAGCGAAAGAAGTTGGTCTCATGCAGGAAACAGGAGGTAAGTATTAGAAAATTAGAAGAAAATAGGAAAGAGTTCCAGCTGGAACTTAGAAATAGGTTTTCAGCACTTCAAGAAGTAGAACTGGAAGCCAAAGTCATGGAAGTCGTGAAAGCAGCAGCAGAAGAAGTAGCAAGTACACCAAAAAGACCAAAGGATAAGAAGTTTAGTGACAGAACCAGGAAAATGATGAAACAGCGAAAGCAACTGAAGCATTCAGACTTGCCAAAGGAAAATATCGAATATGTCAAGCTATTCATGTCTATCAGAGTGGCGATAAGGGAAGATGTAAGGAATTTTAACGAAAGAATTGTACAAGAAGCTATAGAGAACAACAAGAGTATGAAGAGGGTCAGACGACGCCTAGCAATGGGAAAGAAACAAATCTTGGTCATCCAGAAAGAAGATGGTACAACAACTTCCATTAGACAAGCAATACTGAGGACAGTATCCGAATACTTCACCAACTTATACAAGAAGACAGAAAATGTTGAAGAGGAAAACTAAGAAGAAACATAAAACTCAGAAAATCCCCCCTCTATTCTTCCAGAAGAAGTAAAAGAGGCCATCAAGAAGATGAAGAATGGAAAGGCAGGAGGAGCTGACGGAGTTTTGGCCGCATATCTGAAACTTGGTGTTACAGAAATTTCTCCTGTCCTAGCGCAGTTATTCACTAATTGCCTTAGACAAGGTAGAATTCCGAAGGAATGGAACCATGCAAAGATTGTCCTTTTGCTCAAGAAAGGAAGCAAGGAAGATTTGAAGAACTACCGACCCATCAGCCCCCTTCCTGTTATTTACAAAACATTCATGAGAGTAATAGCTGCACGTCTGAAGATGTCCCTGGTAGCTGCCCAGCCCAGAGAACAAGCTGTATTTCACAAGGGATTCAGCACTATGAACCACATCCACACGCTGCAAGAAATTATCAACAGAATGAACGAATACGAGATGCCACTGGTACTCTGCTTTGTGGACGCCACAGCCTCTGTAATTATCTTTTCTATTGGTGGTGTAAATTTCAACATTCTATCTTATTGGGAAATACCCTAAATGATTTTCTGAAATTTTGGCATAAAGAACTTACCTAGCATCGAACCTGGAGCCATTAGCGATAATGCTCATGCGTCAAAAAAAGGTAAAAATACATTTTACCACTTCGTAAATTTCAACGTTGTATCTTAATGCAAAATACGCTAAATCAATTTTTGAAAATGCGCTCAATGCATTTAAACGGGATAAGTACCGTTTTTGGGGCCTCCTATAGTGGAATTGTCGGCAGCTTTAGAAAAAAATGACAATCTGTTTACGTCAAAAGGGAACGCTTATCACGCATCCCGTAGGAAACCCGTTGAAAGGGGCGGTATCTCTGGGAGAATGCTCACATTTATCGCAGGTTAAGAAAGCTATGCAAACAAGTTCATTTCAATTGTTAGTGATGACTATTAAGCGCATAACAAGAAAATGATATAAAAAAAACATTTAAAGTACATAGTTTGTATGTTTATTACAAATTTAATCGCTCTCGGTTCTTTCTCTCGCTGAGAGGATACCTTCTGTTTTTACTGCTTAAGAAGATTTTATATCTGTCACCTGCTTAAGAAGTTTTTATATATATCACAAACACTATCCACACCCTTAGTGTTAACACTAGAAGTATCATGGGTATCACTCGCAGCACTTTTACTTGTGACACTGATTACATTTTGAGTGTCTGGATTTTCTTCATTGACCAGAGGGGCTACACTACAACAAGGATTGGGGGATATTTTGGGGACAGCACAAATAGGGTAAACACTGTTTTCTGCACTGAAGTCCTTTTTCTTAGCCTGATCAATGGTACCAGAAGAATGTTTTTCAATAACCTTAATCTGGTCCAAAAGTCTATGCTAAATGAGCCCAATGTCAGTCTCTATTGTGAAATTCCCAGGACTGCTATTACTATCCCTGTCGCCCACTTCTCTTTCCCTCTATACTGACTGGCGGCTATTCTATCCCCTACTCTAAGTGTCCTGACAGAGGTGTCCTCTATTTTCTGTGCGCCCCTTTGGATTCCACAAGCTGTCCTTAAACTGGGCTTAACTAATGTTAACCCTTAAGCACGCATTGGGATCTATACTTCCTACCCCCCTCTACCGAGGAAATCCTTTGGGTTAATAACACTACCCAAGTATGAGAATTTGTCCACCTGCTCTAGTGTTTCCTCATCCACCCTGATTGTTAATTTAGCATTCTTTCCCTTAGTGAATCTCATTACTTTAGTTTTACTTACGTTTATTTTAATTCCATATTCCCTTGCCTTATCGTTTAGTGCATTTACTAGTTTTGTAAACCCCTTTCGGAATCGCACACAATAGCTTTATCGTCTGCATATCTTACTGACTTTACCACTTTCCCTCCAACCATCACTCCCTTGCTTATTTCTTCCCAAGCTTCATCCACCATTTCCTCTGCATATATATTAAAAAGCGATGGTGATAATGGGCATCCTTGTTTTACCCCTCTCCCTAACTCTGCCCATTCTGACTCCCAATCAGTTATTTTAACTCGCGCTTTTTGATTTAAGTACACATTTTGCACCAAACACCTATCTTTCCAGTCCAACTAAATTTTTTTTTTAAACTCCCATTAACTTTGAAGATTGGACTCTATCGAAAGCTTTTTCAAAATTGACAAAACATGCACATATATCCTTTTTAAATTCCAGGCTACATTCTACTAGTACCCTCATTACCCCGATTGCATCCCTCGTTCCTTTCCCTTTCTGAAAGCCGAACAGGTCTTCTCCTATTTTCCCCTTAATTTTCCTTCTATTCTTCTATTCAATACTCTTAAAATAACCTTTGCCACGTGAGATATTAAACTGATTGTACGATAATCCCAACACTCAGAAGCATTATTCTTTTTCTGTAAAGGAATCAGGATTGTCTTAGTGAAATCCTCTGGCCACTCCCCATCATCATAAATTTTTCTACATAAATTATAGAATTCTCTCTTACCCTTTTCCCTCAGGTTTTTAAGGAGCTCAACTGGTATCTCGTCAATGCCCGTTGCTCTATTTCCTTTCATATCTTGCAAGGCTCTATCAATTTCACTATCTAATATCCCAGGTCCAACATCATCATCCTCCTTTTCTTGTTCACTTTCTAACATTATGTTTGTTGGCTTCATGTCCTTCCCTTATAGTTCCTCAACATATTCTTTCCACCTTACCCTTATGCTGGCTGGATCTCGTATAACTTTACCATTATTATCTTTTATTGTGGTTGTTCTGTTTCATGTTTTATTTCCCGTTAACTGTTTCAGCTTCCTATACATTAGGTCGACCCTCCCACTTTCGGCCAGCTTTTCTATTTCGATACATCGACCATCCACCACTGTTCCCTTGTCCTATTTGATTCCCTTCTTAGTTTGTTATTGAGAGCCCTATACATTCTACGTCCTCGTTCTGTGTTAACCCTTTTCCATTTCCTTCTTTCCTCCATTTTATTTATCATTTCTACCGTCACCCACGGTTTCCTAATTTTGTTTTGTTTGACCCTCCCAAAAGTTACTTGGGCACTATCCCTGATACTGTTTTTAATCTTTTCCCATTCTCCGTCTATAGTAAGTTCCCTTCCCTTATCCTCTAAGGCCTTACTGACCGACTCTAGATGCTCTCTCGCTTTTCCATTTTTAAGGGCTTCAAAGTTCCATTTTGGTGTAATTTTTGCCCGAAAAATCATCATGACCAGGTTATGATCTGAGTCAACAGCAGCACCAGGGTAACTTTTTGAATTTTTAACACTATTTCTAAACCTTTTTTCTTACCAAAATGTAATCAATTTGGTAGCTATCCGTATCTCCTGGCTTTTTCTTTGTGTACCTTCTTCTGTTATGATGCTGAAAAAGTGTGTTTTAATACAGAGGTTATTCCTCTTACAAAATTCTACTAATTTCTGTCCCATTTCATTTCTACTCTCTAGTCTGAACCCTCCCACTTCTTCTCCATCTTTGCCTTGCCCAACAACTGCATTCTAGTCCCCCATTACAAGTAGGTTTTTATTGTCTCTAACTCTTCCCATTGCTTCTTCTATTTGTTCATAAACAAGTTCTACTTCATCATCACTATGTTCACTAGTGGGCAAGTACACTTGAACTATCACCGTGTTTACTGGCTCAGCCTTTAGTTCTACTGACATTACCCGGTCGCTTATTAGCTCTGTGGCTATCACGGCTTTTCCCACTTTCTTGTCTAGCACTACTGCAACTCCCCTCTGACTAGAATTTCCCCCACTGAAAATTAACTCTAGAAATCACCCTCATCCTTCCATCGCACTTCACATAGCCCTAGTATGTTAATGTTGGATCTCTTTATTTATACCTTTACATTTTCCAACTTCCCTTTCCTAAGCATTCTCCTAACATTCCAGGTTCAGAGTTTTTTCAAGTCCACTCTTCCTTGGGAAGGATCTGTCTGATTTTTTTCCGTTTTATATGCATATAATTTTTCCATTACTTGAGATGTATGAATCCTCATCACCCAGAGTATACTACATGTACTACAATCTTGGGGAAAGAGTAACAGTCAATAAACAGCTATATCCAATGAAATGTAAATGCCATTCATAAAATATATGCCAAATAAACTTGTTGTATTCTGAATAAAACACTGGGTTTTGAGAAATGTAAAGTCCAACTACTGCCTCAATACATTTCCAATCAAAGATGATGAAAGGCCATTAAATCTGCTTCTGGATTGAATTCTGCTTCCAACAAATCTGCGAACTTTTCAGAATCATGTAATTTCTGCCTTTGATGATCTTTAACAGGTTGATGCAATTTACCTCGATTTTTCAAAATCTTTTGATACAGTTAACCATTGTATCCTTCTTGCTAAACTGGAGGCTATTGGAATTTTTGGTATCTTGTTAAATTGGCTAAAAAGTTACCTACTCTAACTGATAGGAGAGGGTATGTTAAGATCAATAATGAACTTTCAGTCTCTTACTGCTACTTCTGGCATCCCTCACAGATCTCACCTAGGCACCCTCCTATTTATTAATGATATATGCTCTTATATTAGCTCATTTGATCACCTACCGTATGTAGATGACCTAAAAATATTCCATACTATCAATGACCTGACCTGCTATACTGAACTACAAACTCCTTGAGAAGATTACGTATTTGGTGCTTACTCAACCATGGATCTTAACATTCCAAAATGTTGTGCTATTACTTTCTCAAGACTCAAAAATTCCATACAATATGAGTACCCTCTTAATAGTGTGCCTGTATGCAGGGCCAACAGGTTCTCAGATTTGGCTGTTTACTTTGTTACTAAAATGAATTTCAATTTGCATATTAGTCAGATCTCTTTAAAATCCTACAAGATGCTTGGTTTTATCTTCCAATTCACAAAAGAATTCAACAGCATCCCTTGTCATAAGATTCTTTTTTATGGATGCAATGCTAATTATATATATGGGTATCATATAATTTGTACTACATAAAAATTTAGTTTCCTTTGCAAGGTAACATTTACTGTTAAAGTAAAAAGGAAAATGTTATTCCTCATCATAAAAATAAAGCAATTATGAACTATGCCCATCTGATTAATCATGTTTGATTCTTTACTTTGGATATGGCTCTTTTATTTTTATACTTTTCAATAATTTGGCACTTTGATTTCAGGACTCTACCAATGCCCAGAAAAGGTACCGTTTCAGCCCCTCTTTATATGGCTTGGTTGGAGACACTCACTCGTGGGATGCCACCTTTTCTCATTCTTAGAGGCAATCAGACTTCAGTTCTCACTTTCTACTCCTAAACTAGATTAATTATAAATCACAAAAACTTATGTTTGCTTTAAGCAAACTCAGTGTGTGTAAGGTGACATTGTGTGAATAGATTAGTAAACTGGTTGTATTGAAAAAATAATGAAGTTAGTCAGGTACAAAATATTCCTTGTTTGTATTGAACTTGGACCAATTATCCATTTCCAGCAGTTTGGTGTTCTAATAATTGCTGAAAATAAGTATAAACTGTATGATTCTCTAGTAATATATGGCATCACGAAGTAATTTCTCTAGTAGGCCACTTAAAGCCTATGCATAAGGTGAGAAAAGAGTGAGGAAACTTAAAACTGTTAAGAGGGCAATAATTTACATATTTCAAGAAGTATTTCCAGAAATAAAAATTAATTCATTTTCATAGAAAAGGATGTTGTGATCAAAGAGAATATTTTAGTCACGTGGTGAAAAAATCGGTAGTTCCTGTTATTGGCAGCAAAAGGAACTAGTGATATATACTAGGGTTCTAACAAAGGTTCACAAATAAACAAGAGACAGTGTTGTTTCAATTTCAAGAATCAAGAATCATTGATCAAATTTATGGATGGATGAATGGAAATGGTATTGATAAAAATAAATGTTTAAGGCTGAACAATTTTGGGAAATTAAAAAAAAAATTGTCTTACATCTCAGTTGATGGCTTGCAGTCAACTTTGAGAACTTTTGTTAGATCCCTTGTGTTTGCATGCAAGTGTGTGTATGTATGTGTACGTTTATGTATACACACATGCATACATACACTCACATACATACACATATTAAATCATCATCTCATATTTTTGGGTAATGCAATTCCAGAGCTATATAGGATGAAAATAAGTTTTCCATATAAATACTATACCAATCATGTGGTATGTTTTCTAATAGTAAAGTCTTGTTTTTATTGGAAGATAAATTACGGAAATGAAATTGCATGTATTACTTCTCAAAAAGTATCAATATAACTAGAAAATATACAGAAGATAGACAATTATGCATCTGTTTCACAAACTATAATACTAATCATTAACATTTGATCTTCATGAAAAATTCTTCCATAGCCATTATTAAGTGATATATAAACAATCACATTGATGGCTATAACTCTATATTATTTTCTAGAAAAGTCCATAAGTGGAAATGGAGTCAACTCAAGGCCATAAATGGTTAATATTACCATATTTTCTGGTAAATAACACGCACCTACTAGATAACATGCATTTAAAAAATCTCTTTACTGTGATAATGTATAGATAACATGCATTTCAAAAATTTCTTCTCTGATAAATACATTGAAAACGCGCATTTCAAAATTGTTATTATGTTGATGAGAATGTTTCTTCACTACTGTAATATTTATGATAATTACTCTTGTATTTTGAATGGAATTATTTGATTATGCTAACATTTACAATATGTTGGTTGAAATAAAATTGTCCTAGTACGTATATACTCCGTGACTTCCGCAATATATGTGTTGTTTAGTCATTTGTTTCAGAGTTCAATATTCAAGATATTCAATGAAATGTACTGTAGTATATCACACTATTATTTTTATCATTTTCCTATATTTTGTATAGATAACACGCGGGTTATCTACCAGAAAATATGGTATTTTCTTAGCTTTGGTAATACGTGGTGCTATTGATGAATTTCAAAATTATTTCAGAAAAAAGTACTGAATTTAGGCTGAATAATCAATGAAACTTATCTTATTTCAAACCATTGATTTTTTATTTAGGTGGGAGCTGTTATGCAAGTGAAATAACTGGCTGACTTTGCTTTATTTAATTCTTTTTAATGCAGTTTCAATCTTTTAGTGGTAAGTTATAATAAAATATAGAATTGCTGTCACTTAGGAGGAAATTATGCATATCTCTTCAAAAATGTTGTGATTTGTTATAAATGAGTCCAAAAAATATGAAATTGGAATTTTGTATCATGTAGTTTTTCAACATTTTCATTTTTCTATTCATTTCTGCACTTTGACAGTGTCTCTGCAGGAGTTAGTTATGCATTCAAAAGACTCTATGTTGCTTAAATATAATTTATATAATATAAAAAATTTTTTGGAGAGAAAACTAAAGAAGCTCCAGAAAGTAGAATAATTTTGTACAATTGATTGTAGCAGTATTTCAAACCTTATAGTGATGTACAAATAGTTTTGGTTGATATTTTTATAGCATTTTATACAGATTCACATGGTTCTGCATTTTGGCATATCAGGATGTACATTTTTATCCTGTACTTATGTCTGCTGTAATTTGTATCTCTTGATAGCACTTTAGGCATTCAATTTTATGTTGCTTTTCATTTTTGAGAACATTGTTCTACCTTAAAAATCATTGAAATTCCATCTACTGGTTATCTCCTTGATCATGTCTTCATTTATGATTTACTCTCATTTGCAGAATTATGGATAAATGTTATTTAAATATTGAAATGTATTTGCAAAATTGTATTATTGTAAGTATTAGGATATTTCTGAAGATGGGAAGGGTTGAGATAATTTCTGTTTATTCTTATAGACAGATGCTATACTCAACTTGTGGTTCATTAGACAAGTGCTTTTCTGTGGATTTCCTCAGGTGAATACACATTGATCATTTCACAAGAAAATAAAGTTGCTGTTGTAATTTTGCTAATCTCTTCATTTGGTTTCAATACCTCAAAGTAAATCAATGCCCATTTGTTGTTGCTTCTTGGACTTCAATGCATTCCTTCAAAATGTCTGTAGTTTAATTTACATCAGTTTATTTTCTTGCCATTCACAAACCTTTCTTCCACATTCAAATATATTTCATGAAATGGAAATACAGATTTCCTAAAACAGACAGAGATCCTTCTCTTAGATAACTTAGGTTTTTTTCTGATTTCTGGCAATTGTCATATGTGAATTCTTCTTGGGTTATCCAAAAGGACTATTATTTTCAAACAAAATCCTGAATTTTGCAAGAGTTTCATACAATCCTGAAAATGACAGTGGAGTTACCCTTAGAAATGTCACTAGGTAAATATCAGGAGTATTGGAAACCCCAAGAAAAATTCACTTACATCTCAATGACAGAACTAACTATCACCCAAGTTATGGTCTGGTTCAAAAGTGGATCAGTCATTGCAACTTTGATACAAATGCAGATGATGTAAGATACTTTCTTAAGATTACATAGAGACAGTAAGAGCAAGAAGAGATTATATCTGCTCCATAAGGTATGTATGATATCTTTTTGGCCATTTCCAATATTCTTATATTTGTATTCTTTCTTTTATTCTTATATATTTAACAAGCTGAAGTTCTGGTTATTTTTGTTTATTATTCATATGAGTAAGAGTTGCTTAGATACTGCAAGCTTTGGGGTGATGAATTTTCCCACCTCTGGTTTTACACAGTCCAAGCTTAATAACAGGTTCAGTTTCTACATTAAAGCCTTTTTGAAGAATTGAACATTTGTTTCATTGAACCAAGGACCATATGTGAGGATATTAATGCTTGTTCAGATGTGGAGCGTAGTCTTCTATAATTACCTATGGCTTTAAGTCACAATCATTTCAGGAAGTGCCTCAAAATGACATCCAATTTTCCTCTACATTTCTGTTGGAGGAAAACTTGACATGCACTGGCATCAAACTAAGTATCACTTTCAATGTGGTCAACTTTGAATATAAAACATAGTAACAAATCATATTCACTTGATGAGTCTGTCTTAACTGGAAGTGCCCAAAATTTATTGAAAAACTTATTTTAAGTGGGCAAAATTTGAACCATCCTAATATTTAATCTAGGTTCATTTCAAGAGATTTCCATTCAAATTTAATTTCAAAAGCACCTGACAGTAACTTTACCTCCATTTTAAAGGAGATATCAGATTGGGAAGTACCTCGAAATAGGATCATAGTTTCCAATACACTTCATATGAGAGAATATTTAACCTGCCTTGGCTTTGGGTTAGGTCCTTTTTAGATAAACTGGACATGCTGTTATACTCACTAACAGTTCATATAGACCCAAAATAATCTTAACTGGTGATATGAATAGTAACATACTAGAGGATAGTAATGACAAAAGGAAACTTTTGGATATCATTATAATTTGAAATTATTTGTCATCACCCCAACAAGGATAACAGCAAACTCTAAAGACCTGTTTACACGGTACATTAACTTGTACAAGTTAATGTACGAATGCATGAACCACCAAAAATGCACCATGTAAACACACCAACATGTACGAATGTATGAATGCATGAGCGGAAAATAGAACCTGTTCTAATTCTGTTAATGCATTTGTGCATTTCCACTCATTTTTCAGAGGCACCTAGTGGTAGAAAACGGAAAACGAATTGTCTTACGATTCCTACTCCTCTGAAACTCCTGTCTCCAGTTTTAAAGATACCTCTTCTCTTTAGCAGCAAAATTTCCACTTAAAAATTGAATACTTGTTCATGGACAGTTATTTCTAAGTCCAAAGTCAGATTTTCATGATTATTTAAAATCAATTTAACTTGATCCAAATCACAAACTTATGTGAATTAATATTAATTGACCATATAAATTTCTATCGTATCTCCAGCATTTTACGTATTTTTACTAAACATTACGAATATTGAGAATTTCTCATTGCAATCAAATAATTAACTTTCAATTTCACTAATCTCTCTGATTGTCCTGATCCTACATGGGGATTACATAACTGCATTTCCATTATTATTTCGCACCAGAAATAGCAAACCACAATAATGTTACAGAATGGTCGATCAACAATGCTAATGCAATATATAATTCCACTTTCTACCAATCCCAAAAGTGATTATTCCAAAGAAATTAGTACAGATCTACCAATTTATCATAACAGCAGATCCAACGCCCTTAATCACAATCACTCATCCAATTCACTCAGATTCAAGCACCCCAACTAATGTCATGACTAAGAATCCCAAAAAATCCTAAACATTTCTTTACTGCGTTTTCTTTGACAACCTGTTAATTCAACAATCACTC
>KZ309282.1:207373-237282 GCA_000376725.2 Ladona fulva | reverse complement strand
CCACGACCATGGTTTCGACCCTTCGGGTCATCTTCAGGTGACAAGACATTTTCAGGTAAGTGTATATATATTAAAAGGGAGGATGGAGGGGAGGTGGTGTGGAAGGGTGGGAGTGGAGGGTGGGTCGGGGTGTGGGTGGACATGTGATTTTCACAGCGGTGGAGAGGATTGGGGAATGGGAGGGGAAAAGGTTGTTGTTGATGGTGAGGGTGTTAGGATGGGAGAGGGATTTTTAAATTTCCAACTGTTCAAGGGAATTCAGGGAATACCCTTTCTTTTCAAAATGCAAATATTTCATCTCCCATTTGCACTGATGGCCGTTTTTGAGGAGGTGGTTCACCATTTGGGAAGTCTCAGGGTGATTATTCCGAAAAGCTTCCTGGTGTTCTTTTCTTGTCTCAGGGTGATTATTCCGAAAAGCTGCCTGGTGTTCTTTTCTTCTGGTGGCGAGGCACCTTCCAGTTTGGCCCGTGTAGACACCCTGGCAGTCATCACAGGTTAATTGGTAGACACCAATCCTGTCGGAAGGGTCCACCTTATCCTTGCCATTCCTCAGCATGTCTCTGATTTTCAGGGGGTGCCGTAGGTTACCTTCAGTGTCTCTTTCGCGGGAAGTGCCGCACTACCTGCATCACCTTTGTTCCCAGGAATCGGAGAGAGCAGTGACACAGGGGAGCTTCCTTGTCTTTGCTTCCATAAATGCATTCGAAGCATCTCCTCTTCTGTTTCGCGATAAGACAGTCCACTAAGGTCACGGGGAAACCGTTGCAGGTGGCAATCTGCTTGATGGTGGTCACCTCTTTTGAAAAATTCCTGGGAGATGGGGGTATCTCGAAGAGTCTATGCACAAGAGAATGGAAAGGAGCTAGCTTGTGGGAGGGGTGGTGGCGTGAATCAGCGGGGATGGTATGGCTTGTATAAGTTTCCTTCCTAAAAATTTCACATTGATGGCAATTTCTCTCCATGCTGATTTTTAAATCTAAAAAATTTAGGACCCCTTCTTTCATGTATCCATGTTGGGATGTATTACGTTTAAAGTCTTGAGGAAATTATTTAGTTGCCTCTCCATGCCATTCCAAGCGCAAATCACGTCGTCCACATATCTATGCCAATAAAATACTGATTGGATTAGGGGATTTGCTGAGGAGAAAAGATGCTGTTCCAAATTATCCAGAAATATATCAGCCAACAGGGGGGGAGGGGGGGGAGAGGTGAGCCCATCGCCAGTCCATCAGTCTGTTTATAAAAGATCCCGTTGAACTTAAAATAATTTGACATCAGACACAGGTTTAACAATGCACATAGTTCCTTCACTATTAGAGGGTCAATATTAGATTTCTTCAGAAGAATTTCCGTTAGATTGAAGGTTTCCATAGGCAGAATACTAGAATACAGAAAATAGATTTTTGATGTCGAAAGATACCAGCCTACAATTGGGGGGAAGGATAAGGTGGCAGATCTTATTCACTAGATCAATGGAAGGATAAGGTGGCAGATCTTATTCACTAGATCGATGGAATTTCTAATACAGTACTTGGGTGAAAAGGAAATTAATTTTCTTAGTAGGGAGTTAAGACGTGACGCTAGGTTATGACAAGGCAAACCAATAGCGGAAACAGGTCTGATGGGAATGTCTTCTTTGCAGATTTTTGGTAATCCATAGAGCCTGGGCGGAGGAGGGTTCATGGGGAACAGTCTACAGATTTCAGAGTGGGAAAATATAACAGAACTTCGGAGGCACCTTTTAACTTCTCTTAGGATACAGTCTGTGGGGTCATGTTTGAGGATTTGTAGGTTAGAATCACTTATAAAATCGAAGCACTTCTTATTGTAGTCACATTTGTCCATTATCACTATGCAATTGCCTTTGTCAGCTTTTTGGAAAATCAAATCCTCTCTTTCCCTAGTTTCTTTAATGTTAAAGAGGATGCGGGACACGTTATGATCTGGCAAAAGTCTTCTTGGGGGAGTTAATTCACTAGCAAAACAGTGAAGAGATAAAGCTACAGCATGTTTAACACTGCTTTCTTCTCTGGGCAGTGCGGCGTCACAATCCACGGCGAAATTTTTAAAGTCTTTTTGTTGTATGGGAATATTAGACGCAAATTTAAAACCCTTCTGTAGGAGGGCAGTTTCTTCGTCACTAAAGGAATGGTGGGATAGGTTTAGGATATTATGGTAGAAGGAATGGGTTATTATTTATCAATTTATCTTGATCCACACCACAAACTTATATGAATTAATATTAATTGACCACATAAATTTCTATCTTATCTTCAGCATTTTACGTATTTTTCATAACCATGATGAATATTGAGAATTTCTCATTGCAATCAAACATTTAACTTTCAATTTCACTAATCTCTCTGATTGTCTGAAGGACCTTCAATTAATTTTAGTTACATTTTCCTACATGGGGATCACATAACTGCATTTCCATTATCATTTCACACCAGAAATAGCAAACCACAATAAAGCCCCAGAATGATTAATCAACAATGCTAATGCAATATATAATTCCACTACCTAACAATCCCAAAAGTGATCATTCCAAAGAAATTATTACAGATCTACCGATTTATCATACCAGCAGATCCAACACCCTCAATCACAATCATTCATCCAATTCACTCAGATTCAAGAACTCAAACTAATGTCATGACTATGATTCTCTATTTGACAGAACTGTTCCTGCAGTATCATGAAAGCTTTATATTTTTATCCTACTTTCGTAAACCCCTCAATTCTAAAAAATTATGTATATGTTAAGAAACCCAAAAAATCCTAAAAATTTCTTCACTGCGTTTTCTTTGACAACCTGTTAATTCAGCAATCACTCACAGAGCACTCACACATTCATCTTTCACACAAAAATATTTAATAAGGTTATGCCCAAACAAAAACAAAATATCAAAAGCAAAGTACAAAAAAATGAAAATCCACTTCTTAAACCAATGTTTGATATAATTTTCATCAGGATTTTCCATTGCTTCACTTACTACATACATCTTTCAGGTGCAATTGTCTTCTTTCAAAAGAATCTAGAGTATTGAAGTTTTATTAACTCATCAAATACAAAGTAAATTGCCTTTGGGAGATTAAAATTACATTTATAATTTGCTGTTTCAAATTCACATAATATAAAAACCGGTTATCTCGGACTGTATGAATTTCTCTACTTGCCGCTTGGTCCAGGCCACTGTACGTGCAAATGTCAAAAACGCTAGAGAAAAGTCCAACGAGGAGCAAGGGTCAAAACAGGAGAAAGAGTTCCAAAAAGGCGCAAGGGTCTTAAAAAGAGAGCGGAGTGCAAACGAAGCAGAGGTCAAAATAAATTTATAAGCCCCAATTCGCACATTAACAAACAGAACCACACAAGCAGAGTAGCTGAAAGTGACGTTTCCGCTTTCTATGTAATCGGTCTCAATTACAATTACACTGTCAAATTTGTAATTAATTACAATTACAAATTACTCTTTGAAATAGTAATCAGTAGGGTTACAATTACTTTTTATTTTGCTCCTGTAAATGACGCAATCGCAGTCGATATTTTCTCAAACAGGGGGTACTAACATGCCAATAGTGCCATAGTATTAAAGAACGATTAAAATGTTGGATTTAGGCAATATGATTACTACAGTAATTATAGTGCCTAAATATTTATGTTCTACCAAAACTTACACCTGTGGATGAGGATGTATTCTACATCTACATCTACATAAGTACCCTGCAAGCCGCCTTCCGGCGTGTGGCAGGGGGTGTAAACACCAAGAGTAGAATTACTTTTTTAATTTATTATTATCGCGTATCGTTCGCGGAAAAAAAGTCTCTAAAACGACTTGTCCTCGCGTCTATTTCTCTTATTTTACGCTCACTGTCGGATCGGGCAAAGTAGCAGGGGGGTCGCATAATATCAATTACGTCATCCGAAAATGTATTTCCTCTGAATTTATCTAACAATCGCAGCCTAGCTTCTAATCTCCTTTCTTTCAAGGATTCCCAACCTGCGTCTGTGAGCATTTGCGTTACACTTGCTTCTCTATCGTAGCACTTTTTAACAAAACGTATCGCCTTACGCTGCACTTTCTCGAGTTCGCGAGAGTTCGTTTCATCCGCTGGGTCCCATATACTCGCCGCATATTCCAGATGGGGCCTAACTAACGTAAAATAGCATCGCTCTCTAACCTTTTCATCGCATCTACCTACAATACGCTTTATAAAACCGAGCTTTTTAGTTGCTTTACCGCATATTTTTCGAATGTGTGTGCTCCAGTTTAAGTTATTGGTTAGGGTGATTCCAAGATATTCTACTGAGTCGACTACATTTAAATTCGTTCCACTAATTTTGTACGGGCGGTTCTGACTCAATTGTTTCCTTTCGAAGAAATTTACTACAGAGCATTTATCTACATTAAGATCTAGCTGCCATTTTTCGAATATAGAATACATATGTAATCCAAAAATTACACAATGAACATATTAAAAAATATAGTCACAAATAATCTCATGGGCAGTGCACTGATGGTATGTTGAAAGAAAATTCCAAGAATCAGCAGCATCTGACTGGATAGCCCTTTCTTTCTTAACTATTCTGCACTTATAAAAAAAACCAAAAACCTCAAAAAATGCATCAATAGAAAAATAATAACAATTTATCCACTATAATTACATTAAAATTTTCCAAAAATACCTTTAAAATTAATCTCAACTAAATTTGCTTCACTCTGTAAGTATAGTAAAGGAGCAACAACAAACAGAATCTGACTGAATGCAATACTCCAATCCATTCGATTCTCATAACTTCTGAAGTCATTAAATAACAGGCATGAAAAAGTTAGCATTGGGTTAAAAAAACCAGTGTTGCCACCTGGTCAGATGGCCAAATTGCTACATAATTACAAATAATAAAAAAACTTCAATTATTCATCATCTTCTAGCAGAAAAATTGAGAAAAAAAATTCAACTTCATTGTGGAAGCTTTAGTAGTTCATGAGCATATTAACAATTTGCAATATGAAAAAAAACTTGATTACTTCATGACAACATGTTGGTATTCCAAAGTGTTATGACATGCAGCAATCTTTGTAACCACTCCTAACGGTTATCTTTTCTATCTTCCATTTTCCAGCATTCCTGATTCTGTAAACATCACAGAATCTTTTAATATGAATGGCTAAGGTGAGTCTCAGGACACACTCATCTTAGTGGTTCATTTTCAGAGGAAAAAACACAACTGTGAATTAGGAAAATATCAAAAGGTTGCCCCCAATGTGACCACTAAATACTGGAGTATCTATATATATTGTATGCACCTATGCTGGGGAAGTATGTATCTTAGAAACTGAAATATACCAGACTAAATAGATTTAGCCACTACCAAGATGCTAAGCTTTTATATACTTCTATCTGGGGTTCTATCTTATGTGGGGTGTGCTCCAAAATAATGTCTGCTAATTCAGCTGGATTCATTGCTATACAAAGCTGTATTTGTATAGCAATGAATATGTTCTGTGCTATACAAATATAGCTGAATATGTTCTGTGAAATCTGCACTATGTGCTATTAATGGCCCTTCACTGAATCTAGATGAAAAATTTTCATTAATTTTCATCATAAGATGGTTTAATTGAAGCTCTAAAATTAATAATAAAAGATTCATTTGGGATAGAATAGTTTGCAGCATTAGGTAAGCAACTATGAAAAAATTACTTTCCATAAGATATTATGTTAAAGCATCAATCAAAAAAGTGATTTCTTTTACCAGCATCAAATATAACTGAACAGCAATTATTTGGAACGGATGTACTCTCCTTCAAGGATTCTGCTATCCTTCAAATCTGTTTAATTTCACAATCTTCAAACTCGGAAATTAAGCTCAATCAACGAACAAAGGTTCTTGCTCACATTTAAATTCTAGCTCTATACAGACAAAGAGATGAATGATAGACTTCCAGGTCTTGCATGGTCATCAGAATGTACTAAGCTGATCATTTTGGGTGTGCACTCCTGGAATCTTTCTTGTTTACAACGTTAATAGCAAATAATAAGCCAAACTTCTGTCTCAATCACTTTTTAATACCAGAATATAAACATCAAAAATTCTTAGAAACTTTTATTGCTTCACATCAACAATAGCCAGACTGAGATTGCTTTTATCATATACCATTCAGCAAAGCTTGTAAGTGCGATTACAACACATTAACAGCAAGATTATAAGCAGATAAGCTGAATTTAACCACGCCTATATAGGAAAGGCCACAATATAGGTTTAGAAGTCAGTTTTGAGGAGGAAGCCTCCCAAGAATTTCTTAGAACAACTGAGTAGTTAGCAACCACAAAGTAACATATCAATATCAGGTAAATATCCTTTTTTATTTTAAAATCAACAGCAAAATAGAATATATCTTTGAATAGTTTAACAGAGATATAACTCCACAAGGTAAAAGTTTCAGGCAATGTATAAGTAGCTAGAATATAATGCAGAGGCATCATTAAGGGAAGGACAAATAAAAAATACACGAGAATATAGCTTCGATAAAGTACAGCCATACTGTGCTCTCTTGCAACATATTCACATTTTCTTTAAGTTTTAGTACAATATATTGCTCTACCGACTAGCCATGATTTACACACTCCTTTTTATATCAGTGCAGTTAATTTTGCAGTAGCATTCCACTCCATAAGTCTGAATTCAGTTATTATTAAAACAAGTTAACTTGTGAGTCTAGTTTTCATGATTAAATTCTTTTCCACTTATATAAATTTTTCATACGCAGAGATTTACATATTTTTACACTTAGCTGGCTAGAAAGAACATTTTCTGCCAGTTTTGAGGAACATTTAAAGTTTCTATAGAAGACCAATAACAAAAACTTTAATTTAAATGGTCAAAATCTCCATATTTTGAGAAAAAATGTAGACATCTACCAACAGACTAGTTGTTCAAATCATTCAACATGGTTCATCGTGTAACCAATAATTGTTACTATGTAAATATTGCAGAAAACATATTCTAATTATATTGTGGAATTCAATACGAAAAGCCACTTGATTAAATTAATTCCATTAAATCAAACCTTTAGCCAAGAAACAACTCTGGTTAAATAAGATAAATCATCAGAATCAATAATTGTAAATGAAATTCTAGGAATAATTGTGAGCTCTTTTCCAGCAGGACAACTTGGAATATTTCAATGACATAATTTACACTAATACTTAGATCTTAAACCATTCTTCTTTTTCATTTTAAGCTTAAACCTCCTTTACATAACTTTTCCTACAATCAATCAAGCAAGTAGACCTTAACTACCTTTTCCACTGTTTCTTATTTTTGATTACAGCAAGTAAAAACTCTTCATTTGAAATTCAAGAGAGCTTTAAGAGCACTTTCAGTCACCTACATTTACATGTAACAAACATGTTAAAAGATGATATATAAACATTCCATTCTTCTAAGGTTAAACTACACCACTGTCTTAACTTAATAGTTCTGTCACTGTAAACAGTTTCTTTAGTTTTTTTTAAATCACTTTGTAATCAGAGCTAGGAATTAAGCATAGTTCCAGATTGAAATAGCATTGTTTTGTAAAGGGAAACAATAATGCAGAATCAATCCATGAATACATGAAATAACTTTGATGATTCAGAATCAAACAATATTTTTGCAGAATGGCAAGCCAAAATAGTACTTGGAATTTCATTATACATGTACAAGGCATATCAAGAAAGTGAGTTCCATTATTATATTATTAATTGTGATAGAGCCAGTAGTGGGATTCTAGTGATTTGCTCAAACCTGTTCTTAATATTTCCTGAGTTGGCAAAAACAGTTTCTAAATCTATCTGTTCTAAATCTACCTATTTGTTAGAATAGGAATAGGATTTCTTGGTTGATTCATGAAATACCTTTTTTTATTTAATCTTAAAGTTTTTAAACCAATTTTTTAAATTAAGATTTTAAGGGAAAATGCACTGCATTGAAGACTGTGATGTTTGGTGGATACACCTTGGAATTAGAACCTGCTCCTTAATTTTTTTAATCACGCCACTGGCTGCAACTGCTCTGAAATTGCAATAATTCAAATGTACACTGCATAATTGAACTCATTAGCAAAGCAGAGAGGACAGAAGAGCAGATGATTTGAGGTTGGTTGTAATAATATTAAGAAAACCAAAACATCTGCAGAGTTATAAATGCATACATTGACAGATTTTGAGTATACATGTTTGTCAGCAGCTAAAGTTCACCATCAAAGTAATGTAATAAAAGAGACACTGCCCTATCTGAATGATCTGCAACCAAAATCACTAACTGTTGACCAGAGATTCAAGGATAATGATTTGTTCAAAAATGTTATTAATTGGCTATCAAGAAGACTATCATTATTTGAAATGGGTATGCTAAGTCGTATGTGGTGAATCGTGCCTAACAGTGTCTCATTAATATTTATATAGAGCCTCAGCAGATGGCATTTATGTTGAAACATAGCACAAAACCTGTGTTACAATTCACAGTAAAATTATTAGCTCAATTATATTTTCAGATTTTTTAAACAAGCCAATGGATCTTACTTTCTCGGTATCAATTTTATTTCAAAAAATCTAAACAATTACTTACGATAATTCAAATTAAGTTTTCCTTATAGTGCACATGGTTTCAAGAAGATGATATTTTGAGTTAACTGACATTGAAATCATACTTTACCTACAGCACATATTTGTTGTAAAATATTTATGCACAAATGAGAGAAAAGTGCAGTAGATACATCATTTTGCAACAATGCCATTACTACAGACAATGGATTTTTAAGAATAATCTATTCCGATAAAAAAAACTACTCTAGAAGTCTTTATGCAAGAGAGCTTATCAATTGTCAATTTCCATAACCTACTTTCATTCATTTAAAATCTAACACATTTTCTCATCACTTACCAAAGTAATGGAAAACTGATTTTTACCTCAACAGTAACAGCTAACATCATTACACTGCTTCATTCACTGAAATTATGTTACAATATCTATCAGTTAACTTCTAAAATAAAAAAAATCCTTGAGATCAGTTTAAAAGGTACACTGTAAAAAATGAGTACAAGGATTCTGTATTGAACCTCAATAAAGAAGAACACAAAGGAAATTTCAGGATAATGTTTAGGAAGTTAAATATGGAAGCAAGGATAAAGGTGATGACTAAAAAATACTTGCATTAGAGATTTATGAAGTAAAATTTACTGCAACGGATATGAAGTTCTTTCAAAAGGTTGAACTCCTTCCAGTTATTTATGTGATAGAAGAAAGGGAAAAGTAGCATCTTGATAGTTAACAATGGGATGCAAAAAGATTGGGTTGGGTTCTAGATCAAACAGATAACGAGTCCTAAAAATAAAATAATGATATCAAAAATGAATACGCTGTGGCAGTTTAATTCTCTCATGCATATACTTTCAGATCTAATTTCTACCTCTGGAATGTCTACAGAAAGATCTAAGGTCTGTTCACCACATTTTATGAGATAATACAATGGGATGCAAAAATGTATTAATGAAATAACCAGCCTTTAAGTCAACAGATGTTTGGAATTAACAACACTATGATTAGTTCCCACTAAAGTTCATTTCAAGAAATTTTTATGCTATAAACTCAAAACTGGCCTTAAGTGCGGTGCTTCATTGGTGAAATTAATCTCATATTAGAACAAAATTTCATTAAGTTATGAATAAGTTCCACCTGCTACTGTGCAACTTCTTTCACATTTCATACCTTCTCATTCAAATTGTTGCACATTAATCTAGAAGATAGTTCAAGACACTATACAACCTTTTATATCCAAAACTTTGAAACTGAGCGAATCCTAGATCGGTGTGAATCAAATTCTTGTTAAGTTTCTCAATTTTCCTTAGCATAATACACAGACTTCACAAAAAGAGAACCTGATTCAATCATTTCTTTGCTATTCAAAGGCTCATAACCTACAATGACTTCATCCTCCAAAAAATAACTTCTAGAATTAAGAAATGCCGTAGACAATTGGATTCATAAACAGTGTCTCCCTGAATGACAATCTGCCCATGGGGCAGCATACAATAATGATTTGGGGGACCCAACTATATTTTCAAAATTTTTAAATAAGAAAAGAACTCACTAAAAAGGTCATAAGTCCAGCATGATTTTCATCTCTTACTTTTGAAACAATCATCACTGCTGCTATCCAAATATCAGATGTGTATTTAAACAACTGCAAGAGTTATTACTAAGGTAGCAATTTGAAATAAACCCAACTCTGCTTTCATAACTTCCAATGAAAAATTTTAAAACCAACCCTCAAAGAAAACTATGCACAACAGAAAAAACTAGAGCAGGGATTGGTGAAGTGGAGTGAATTACCCCAAGTGAGGTGAAAATGAAATATTTTTGGGTTCCCAAACGTAAATATTTTACAAATATAAACTTATTATGTTATATGGAAATAGAAAAAAATACAAATTAAATGCTGGACGTAAATGACAGTATACGGTGAATGAAATGATATAATTAACCAATCTAAATTCTTTTTGATAGCTAAAAATTGAATAACTATATAATAATATTGGCAGAACCAAATATAACAGCCAAATATATTCTCCAACCACTGAACCAGAAGGAAAATATATCTTAATACTACAAAACTAATTGGTAAATTTTTCATTTTTATTATTTTTCATTCCATTAATTTTACAGAAAAATATGAAATGATACATGATGAATTGTTGAAATAAAACAAAGGTTTTTGTACAACAAAAAAACTTTTACTAATTCACAATATATATTGTGTAATTATTATTGATTAGCAAAAGTTTTCTCTTTTGTTGTTCAAAAACCTTGGTTTTATTTCAACAATTCATCATGATGTCAAGATTCCACAAAGTAATGGCCTCCTCAGTGAATTTTATGAAATGCTACCTATTTATGAAGCAGAATTCACATCATCATAAGGGTAACTGTAATTTACAACTCGAAATGTAATTCAGATATTTTTGAAGCACTCTTTTTCTTAAAATTTTAATAACATCCTGGAAGTGGAGGAATAAAATATAGTAAAAACTTGGTCTGCAGAAATTTTTGCAAAAATGTTTAATAAATTATAACTTGATATAAAAATGAGATCTTGCAATATCAATGGAGTATGTATGTACTGTTTTGAAGGTCACACGATCATTACTTCCCTAATAAATATTATAATACATATATCTTTAGGTTTTGGAACAAATCATTGATCATCTGTGTTTCCATTAACTTTTTTGGGGAAATCGCTTTGATACACAAGACCTTAAGATTATGAGCATGTTTCCAGAATGAATTATGTTCACAATCCAAGGTCTGACTGTATAAGGATATTCAAGCTACCTAGTCAATGTACAAAACTTCACAGAAAATTGCGAGGGAGAGTAAAGAAATAGAAAAATGTTACCTATCAATAAAAATAACCTTTGCTTTCAGGATAAAGAAGTCAAAATTTGATTAGCAGAATTTCATATTGATAATCACTTCAACATAGGCAATTACATAGGTTTAAAAAATACATACAGAAGAAATTAATGAAGAATACAGAATTCAATAAATGTAACAAGTAATCAATCAGCTTACTTTTAACTTTAGGTGTGAAATGACTTGGACTTACAAACCTAGAGCAGTGAAACATTTCATGTTCAACAAGTGAAAATTTTCTTCACAAATCATTACCTTCAATTATCTGTTGATTTTCACAACTACAAATACATGGATGAATTTCAAAATGCCCTTCTCAAACAAAATATCATCAGGTTATTTGATTATGAGCGTTTGTTCAACAAACATTCTATCTTAAGTTAGGCACTACACATGGTGTCATAAGACATGAAAAATGGTGCAATTCCTGATGTTTCATAAACCAGTATCTTATTCATACAAAATTAATGATGAATAATTAATCACTTGCTTGGATGCAGACTTTAATTACTTTTAGACCACCTAATCGATTCAACACAATTCTCATTGAATTATGCTGAAGAACTACCATTAGCTTGACAAACCCCAATTTTGAGACCTTGAGCAATCTCAGTATTGTGGACGGAAAATAATTTCCAGTAAACAAGATCTTCTGCAAAGAATTTTTGTTTCATAAAAACTTGGAAAGAATCCCAATACAGATAGAAATATTCTTGTAGGAAGACATTAGAAAGACTGAATAAAATTATATTCTAGAATGAGTGTAGTTCTTCTACTAAGAGTAAAATCAGAGTGTAGGATTCATATTTTTAAAATGCACAATTTGCCTTAGTCTATCATTACATAATTCAACAACTTAACATTGACAATCAACTCAATTTGTATTTTGATAAAGCATGAATGGGTACAAAGTAAAGCAAGTTGACAAAGACAGGCTTGCTCAGTATTTTATAAAAGAAGACAAAGAGAATAAAGCTTTCTCAATCAGGTCAGCTGCATAGATCTGCCTACTTAAAGCTGCCTATACCTGTGATTATGTTAACCCTTGTATGTTATGTGGTAAAAACCTCATCAAAATGAAACCTCAAGAGTTCATTGTAAGTTGTATTTTGCATGATTGATAGATATTTAGTCAATTTATTTCTTTTGTAAAGAATAGAAATGAAACTCAAAACATTTGAGCCATGAGAGAAAAATTAACACAAAGTGGCGATAAAATTGTGATAAAATATAAATGAATTTATTAAAGCTTGCTTAAAGTTACAACTTTATAAAATTAAAACAGTGAAATTAAAACGGGAAAAATTAAGAACAGTGGGTTTTAAACAACATCACACTTTCCTCCAAGAAAAGTACAAATGGTTAATGGGAAACAGTACTGCCTCTAATAAACCCTGATATGATCATGATAAAATTTAACCAATAAAGAATTAAATTCTCCATGAATATATGATAAATTAAAACTTAGTTATAAACCGAAACCTGTTGATTTTGTTATACCACAAATATTCCATCAAATTATCTTTGAAATGATCAGCCAATGAACATAACTATTTCATTGGAATATTCTGAAATAATGAATACTGTTGTAATTGAACTTACTTTTTACACATTTTAAGTAATCTCAATATTTAATAATTATGCTGTAAATAAATTATTCAAAGTATAAGGATGCCATGAAGAAAATCAGTCAAGATTCTAAGAATTGCAATCGTTCACACCTTTGCCTTTTAAGTTAGAATTAACAATAATGAATCTTCACTATATTTTACAATATAAACAAAAGAGTTGACTGAGAAAGAAATTAAATTGAAAAAGATGAACTAGGATGGCGAACATTTGACCAATAAAAGAGTAACTGTAGTACTAGAATGCAATTAGCATGAAAAATTTTCCAAACTTAATTATTAGAGTAATTAGTAAAACTGAAAGGATCTGTGAATGATCAAAAATTAATGCAACAATTTCATAACAATAAAACATCAATAGAGAAAATGCAAATGGGGTAAGTACCCAGGCAAAATAATGTTGGGAAATGAATGTTTTCAGAGTAAGCCAATTTTATTTTCAAACATTATTTCTTTAAAAATTATTTTTTTTTCCTTTCCGTAAGATGTACTGAATTGTTTATCTTCAAAAGAATTCAATTTATTAGATATCCGAACAATGATATTGTAATTTTTTTCAAAACTGTCACTGCAGCCACCAAATGCTTATTTAGTATTTATCAATATTTTGGACACAAATAAATTGCACACTAAATTAAATTCCCATGAAAAATAATGGGATGGCACATTTGTCCAACTTCAGGTGTTAAGAGATTTAAAATTACAATGATAAAACTAAAAAACAGATGGAAATATTAGAACATCAATCAAAACTACCCTATTACAATTTTAAGCATCCAAACCCTTGATCATGGTTTTTGTTGCTGCTACTGCAGTGATGTTAAAGATACTCTTTTCAGCTAACTCTGCCTCTATCTTTTAATTTCTGAACCAGTTTGTTAAATCTGTTTAAATTTATGCCTCTTCGAAACTTAAATTCATCACAAAATTTAAAATATATCATGATGTAACCATTTATAACATGAAAAATTGTTTTGCAAAAATGAGTAAATTCTTAAATTTCCTAAAGGGAATTCTACTTATACCTTACACTTAACTATTATATTAATAAAAATATTTGAGTGGGGTGGAAAATCCTAAAGCTTATGTACAATAGCAGTGGAAATATTTTATCATCCTTTTGCCGAAGCTTTTTGAAAAGGAATTCAAACTAAATACACTCACTTGAATCAAGTTATGTTAATAAGAAAGACTGAGAAATACAAAAGGGAGCGCACACAGACATATTCAAGCACTATACCACAAGCTAGTCACAGTTATAAATATTTTCAAGAACAAATCGTCAATCTATCATACAATCAGGCAGTCTGTGCTGGTTGCTAATCCATCCCCCAAATCTGGAGAATAAATGTTCTCATCTCTTTACAATAATGTTTACATCCATCAACATTTAATACCCATTCTCTATCGTTTCCCCCTTCAGCACACTTGATCCTTAACCCTCTGCAAACTTACTACACCTCTGCTTTTGATTCATCCTCATTTCATGCTCAGTTTTTTGGTCATTTAACATGAATATTTCCCTCTACTTGTGAACCAGGACCTCAAAATTTACAAACTCACAAACAGGTAGTCGATGACTTACAACCAAGTTCCAACTGACTGGTTTTAAGTCACTTTGGTCATAAGATAGATATTCAAAACTTCGGGTGTTTTTTAATAGAAATACCTACTATTACAGAAAGGCTGATGATAAAAAAAATATACTCATTAAATGAATTTGAGTACAACCGATGCTTTAAACATTAACTTGTATCCATCTGAGACAGAGGAACTCAGGTCTTAAGTTGGACAGTTTTAATTTCCATAGCTTGTAAATCAACCACTATCTGTATTTTCAATACTGCAAAAATTTGAATATTTAAAATATTATGAAGTTTTACATACAAAAATCACAGCTGGAAATTTGCATTAATGTTTAATCTAAAATATTCAAGTTTCACATGATTGTCAAAAAATTCTCAATAAAATATCTCACATTATAATTGAAAGGATAATTACTTGATGGTGAAAAAAATACTATGACACAGCAAAACAGTAACACATGAAATGAAGCTAGCAAAAGAAGAAGCAACGTTAGGATAGTGAATACTTCAATGCTATATAATCAGTAAAAACTAGAGAGTTTATCAGCACATACCATGCAGCATAATGTTACGAAGGAAATTTTGGTAAAAATATAAATTTGATATGTAAGGGTTTGAACTCCAGCTTTTCTCGATAACCCAAAACAAAAAATTATTAATATTTATATCATTTAGATAACTTTAAGAATGCATTTAATTTAAAATACTGAAACAAAATACCAAAAGATAGGTAAAATGAGTTTTATTCAATTCGGTTAAAATAAGAAAGTAGTATCCCTGCTGGTAGGATTCCAGTCCTAAATTTTTGGAAAAAAGTGTGTTATACTATAATTAATATGGTACCTAATGGCACATTTTCACAAGATGATCTCATCTGCTGAGGTGCTGGAGGATTATCTCATTCCTTTTACAACCCTTCACTCACTCACTCTGACATACCACCACCTAAGCCAACACACAATGTTTTTATTTTATAGTTTAGCAAATATATTTACAGAGTTCACAACCCAAAGTGGCAGTATTTGGTTTCTTTCCCACTAATCATTACAGTATGTTGATCTGGTACATTCGTGATGTATCAGGCTTCTGAATCATATTTATCAAGAACTGAATGCGTTGCTTTGTAATTTTGTGGCTACACACAAGTATCGATTGTTTTTGTCCATTTTTAATCAAGTTTTTCTCATAAAATATCAATATCATTATGAATGACAACATATATCAAGTTGTGTTTTTCTGAACATGGATGATTGAACAAATAGTTTACAAAATACTTTTATCATACTGAAATAAAGAAATCAAATAATTGCACTCCTCATAGAAGAATGTTACATGCCTTGCTGTACCTCCTTAATCAGTTAGTATTTTTTTTGGAAATCGAACGATCCTCAAGCAGAAAATTTTAATACAGAATGGTTACACCAAAATATACAATCTTCTAGAAGCTGTGATAAAGTGGGAAATCAGAATTGAGTTCAGAAAACCATCAGCTTAAAATGAAATTGGAGCAACTCTAGGACTAAAGCTCATAGAGAGTGCCAATTAAAGTGTCTATCTCTTTAGTTAATTATGGTTTCTGGTACTTATTATGAAAAGATGATTTTCTCTGACATTTAAAATATATCTATGTTATTCTTTTAGTTTTATTTATATAAACATTATCCCCCAATCACATGTCCTACACAGTAGCTCATTCACCATAGTTCACTAATTTTGTGGGACATCTAATACTTGCAATATAGCCCTCCATTATCTTAGGAAAAATGAAAAATTCTAAAGGATGAAAATAAGGCATAAATATGTACATGATACTACATGGATATTTACATTTTTTATCATTCATACAAATACATCTTATATACAGGCTTAACTCTAACTACAAGGAGAGACGGTTATTATTTACCTCTTTCAAAGCAAAAATTATCTTTATACTTACTTTTTATTGTACAAGTATCACATCTAATTGATAAGATAAACTTGAAATGCATAAATTACTCCTCCTTCAGACAGAAGAAAATCCAACAACTGGAATTATCTACACTTTTCCAAAACAAGTTTTTCAGCACTGGGTGATAATATATAATTCAAAAATAGAAAAAATGAATTATTAATAATAAGGATTTATTAGAATAAAAAATTAAGATATCATTATAATGCATACCAAATTAAAACTATTTCCAATCTATCAAATTATAATTATGAATGCTGTGATGTGAATCACTTAATAAATTGAATAAGAAATAATTTTGACAATACAGGATATGGTTACAACATGATTGCTAGCTAGAAGATGAACAGATTTAGTTTCTGTTCAATTTAAAAATTTTATGAATAGGATTAATTAAAATAATCCATATTGGTTTATTAATCTTTTACTTTTATGTAAGTGGTAAAGTATTGAGTATAGTACAGACAAAGAGTTGGTAATAAAATTAGCAATTGAAAAAATGGAAGGGTAAAACAAACCCTACCCTGGCAAGGAAATACTTGAGCATTATGAACTGCAGGTTAAGAAGGCCAGACTTCAAAATGCAATTTATATTTGGTGCTTCGATGAACGGTCTCTTCCAAATATTTGGATCAAACAGACAGAGACACACCTTAAGGAAATTGTTAATAAATCTTTATTGAAATATAAGCAATTTTCATAGATGCTGCAATTTTTCATTATACCAATGTTTAATATTTCCAGCAAGCAATCATATTCTGAATATCTGCAAGGAATTATAAAAAACAAAACCACCCAAATTCTATCAATCAACAACTACGTTTGATATCTGCAGTCACAACAGAAATGTAACTTAAAATTATGCCATATTATCTCTTACAGATACTTCCTAAAATGTTTCATTATGATGGAGAATGTATTTCATTTTCTCATTTGTTCTGCTTTCAAAGTCTATAATTCATTCTTAAACAGTCTTTTCTAAGAAAATACTCCTTTGATGGCATCCCCATTTGTTTTGGGATAATTCCACAAAAGGATGTAAATTTTTACACATAATTACTCTCAATATGGCACTAATTTCCAAAATTCAACGTAAATTAACAAAATTTTGAAATTATCAAATTTGAAAAACCACATTCATCTAAACATCATAGAAGAATTAACCATCACTGGGACATGAATTCCTTCTTTGATTCCATTTGCATCAACATATTCAGGCATTGTTTGGCTCACTGATCCCTAATGCAGTACTAAGAACATGTTTGTGGACATGTTACTTCTCTATGGTAGAATTTTAAAATTTCTCAACGCAAAGTACATATGGAATCTAAAGCCTTTTAGAAAGAAATTTTTTAGAAAAACAAAGTATTTTGCAACTTGGAAATCACTTGATTTGGGTTCTCTCATGAATAATTGTATTATTGTATTGTATTAATTGTATTATATTGTATATTGCTTATCCATAAAACCTTGCAATAACTTATTTGATAAATATAGAAGAATACTGTCTGCTACTACTCATACTAAAAAACAATTATAATGTTAACAATTGCTTATAGACATGTATATGTAGTTCCAAAATTGGACACAACAAAATATGCTTATCATCGTAATGCTTGAGGTAATGAACAGGAGAAACAAAAGTTCGACGAAGTCTCTCCTGCTACATGACCTTCAAACTTTTTTCTGTTAAAATATAGGAAAAGTTATAAATGAGAAAATAAGTCCGAAATATAATAATAGAGTATAAAAATGGAAAAAAGCAAACAATAGGCTATTAGTCCTCTCTCACTGATGAAGAAAGTGACATTAAAATAAACAGTTATATACCTTCCCCATCATTAAAGAGATGGGAAAATGCAACATGTCCTTGAAGTTTCCAAAGGATAACGATGCTAAAACAACTGCTAAAATTACAACAGATTCATCACATAAGGAGGAGGAAAGTGTGATACCTAAGCTCTGTAAAAACATCAATTAGTGTAAATCAACATGACCTTGTTGAAATCAATTTAATTGAATAACAACTTACAAAATCAACAAGTAAAATTCATGCAAAATACAGCAGTGAAAACAAGCTGCTGCTACTACAGTTTTCAAACATCTGATTCTACCAAATAAAGCATATAGGTTTATCATAACTAAAACACAAAAGCATGATGAATAAACTGTCCCCATAATGTCTTCCTAATCCAATCACAGGTGATTATGACTAGAAGTTTTTCATTTTTGTTGCAAACAGGACATTGCAAAATATTACATGATTCATAATAACAAACTGCCAAACCAGGTTTTATGAAGAGGTAGAAATCTTTTTCTTTCAAATCTCTATATGTGAGTGCACAGAACAAAGTTATTGGAGGCAATTTTGACCTATTTTGACAGGACAATAGCTCTACAACCATTGACTACCAGAAACATAGCAAAAAGAAGTACTGCATCCATCAAAACAAGTACAAAAATATTTTTACCTTTCCAGAGACGTTAAAAATCACTTGTGAGGAGCAATGTAGGATTCAGTGAACCAATTTAAAAATTTTAGACAGAACAACTAGAAGACATTCTGGATTAGGATAAGGTATGTAACAAATAATTAAGTGATCACAGTGGGTTCATTTCTACCTGTAAACTCCCTTAATCGGGATAATTGTAGAGCAACTTCAACCAGTGGCTTTAACATGCTCTGCAAAAGAAAGGAGGAAAGAGGTTAACAACAATTTTAGGATAGTAACTGAACAAATAATGTTTATTATCATTACACATTGAATGGATCCTTACAGATATTCTGAGAACTTAAATTGCAAAAATACTGCTAACTAACATACTACATTACCTTACAATAAAGAATTGATGGCTCAAACTGGTTGCAAATAACCGAGTAAATACTGTTCTTTATTGTCAGTAAAATCATTCTTTCTGCAATGAATGATGTTACTCAGTAATTTAATTACAACTGTTCCAGTCCTAAATTTAACCCTCCGGCACGCACAACTGTGTACTCCATACACGGGGGCTGGTTTTTGTTGGGGTAAAACCTTTTACTGTAACGGTACTGACTCCAAACCTTTTCTATTCTTTCATTGTATGGTTAGCCTTCGTAGAGCATGGATGCCCTTTTGCGATTTAGTATTTGGAGAAGATACGAAAGAAAAACTTTTGGAGAAGTCTTCTGTGCTGAATGCCGTTTTGCAGGGGAATTCCTTTAAGTAAGTTTATTTACCTACAATTTTCATCCATTTGAATATCAATTGATTTTTATTAATTTTTAGAGAAATTGAATGTTAAAATAAAGGATTTTTATGGTAATCTTCTTTGAACAGCTGCAGAACTAGCTGATAATAATGCATTAGAGTGGTGAGTGAACTAAAACAGTGCGCGACACTGACTGCTGTGGAAATTGATGTTTTTGGAAATGAATATTCCTTCCACATAAGTGAATTTACTCCCGATACCATAAAACGAAATAATAATCTTATTATTCTGTGACAAATTTTCTGAACTAATATTTGGAATCTATGTCTGATAATCCTCACAGTAGCCGTAGCATCATTGCTTTGCAGTTTCTTCATCAAGGAGAAAAAAGAAGACAATCGATGGCTCTGAAGGCAAAACTGAAGTCATACTTCAGACGAATTAGAGAGCAATTGGGAAGAAGAGGCTTCTGAGGACGAGCTTCCCGAAACCGTTACTGCTCAGAGGAAGGATTATTTTGTTGGCAAAGGGGTGCTGCAGGCATCTTATCCCAAAAGGGGATCTAAAAACCCAAATGTAATCGTCTCTCTTGCTGAAGATGCCTTTTTGAGGAAGAAAACTCCATATATGGTGAAAACTAAGGGAAAGAACATTTGCAAGATTCAACCAGGCCTGAAGTCCTGTGCAATTGATATTACCGACGAAGTTAGTGCATTTCAAAAAATGGTTGATGTTGAAATGGTTGAGGATATCGTGAAATTTACCAATTCATACATCAAGCATAAATGTACTGAGTTGAATTACTCTAGAGATAGGAATGCCAGAGTTACAGTAACAGAAATTCTCACATTGCTCGGAGCCCTTTTCCTAGTTGCTATCAAACATGGCCATCATACCAATGTTTTAGAACTGTGGAATCCAGATGGTGCTGGAATCATTGCTCTTAGAGCTGTCATGAGTTATAGGAGGTTTTTGTTTTTACTACATTGCATTCGATTCGATGATTCTACAAAGAGAGAAGTCAGAAGAAAGACCGATAAACTAGCAGCTATACAAAAGATTTTAGATAAATTTGTTGGTCATTTGAAAAAAAAGTATACGATAGGCGAATATATGACAGTAGAAAAAATACTGCACCCATTTAGAGGTCGCTGTAACTTTGTGCAGTATATGCCAAGTAAGCTGGCAAAGTATGGACTAAAACTCTTTCTTTGCTGTGATGCAAAATCGTTTCATATGGGCAATTTGGAAGCATATTGTGGACAGCAAATGGAAGGAGAATATAAAGTCTCCAATTTTCCCCCTATAGTGGTAAAACGTCTTGTTCAACCATTTGAAAATGGAAATCATAATTTGACAATGGATAATTGGTACACAGTTGTAAGGGGTAGGGAGACGATTATAAAGCCTATCCCACCCAAATGCCAAACCTCACCTTCACGTGGTGCAACCTGTTTAAACTGACGAGGATATGGCGACCGAATGACTTCCAGGATAAGAAGTCACCCCTCTACCAAGTGCCAATGGCCTCATCAGAGGGTGGATGAGCAGGTAGAGGGAAGGGCACCCTGATGTCCTGGGGGTGGGAAACTACCCCCAAAGGCAGATGAGTCCAATAGGACCAACGACATCAGGATGGAGAAGGAAACGGAAAACCACCCCATTAATGACTCTCATAGAGTTTCCTTGAATGGCGTTTAAGGGCTATAAAATATAATGGATTCTTCCCAAATTAAATATTCTGGATGTATAATAGTTTCCCGATCGGATCTCCGGGGGAAACATTTTGCGAAGAATCTTTTGAGAATAGGAACATGGAATGTAAGAACAATATCAGGTATAGGCAAATTGGAAAATCTGCAGAGAGAAATGAAATGAAATTAAAGGGGAGGACGTGGAGAAGCCAAGGGAGAAGATTGCATGCTGTTTTATTCTGGAGATATGAATGGAAGAAATGGAGTTGGTATAATGGTAACAGAAAAAGTCAAGGGATCAGTTCAAAGGGTAAAGTATTAGGAGACAGGCTTATAACTATGAGGATAGAGAGCATACTGAAAGACTTGCTAGTCATTCAAGTATACATGCCAACAACAAGTCATCCAGACAGTGAGATAGAAGAAATGTATGAAAGGATAGAAAAGGAAATGTAGGAAGGGAAAAACTGCTGTAAGATAGTAATGGGGGATTGGAACTCGGTTATAGGAGAAGGGAGAGAGGAAAATATAGTTGGAAAGTATGGTATAGGAAAGAGAAATGAAAGGGGTGACAGGCTCCTACAGTTCTGTAAAGAAAATATGATGATGGTGGCAAACACTTTGTTCAAAAATCATATTAGACAACTATACACTTGGAAGGCAGCAGGTGATCAGTACAGATGCCTAATCGACTATATTATGATAAAACAAAGATTTAGAAATGGGATAATGAAAACATGTGGGCTACCGGGAGCGGACATAGACAGCGATCATATTTTGCTGATGGCAAAACTGAACATTAGGATGAAGAAAGTTAGGATGGCAAAGAAGAAAAACATATGGAACTTATGTAGGATTGAAGAATGGGAAAGGAAGAATTCAGCAAAAGAATCAGTAATTGTATGGAAAAGAACAAAAAGGAGGGGGAAAATTAAAAAAAAAAAAAACTGGAAACCATTTTGCCAGCCAAAACTTTTTACCTGGTACTACTTTTGGCAAGGGTGCCCCCTTCAGTTACAAATTAAGAAAAACCTTAAAATGTTAAGTTTTGATGGAAATGGACATACATACCTCTGCACTTAAACAATGTTTGGATGTATCTGATTCATAACTATCAATGTATAGGCGAACAGTGGCTCCAGAGCTGCCTGTACCACTTAATCGAAATATGACTCGAGATCCATCTTCAAATATTACACGGATGCCCTGAGGAGAAAAAAGATAAATTAGTTAAATTAACTACACTTTATTTATTATCAACTGCAGACTTTATTTCATGCTAATTGCTTTCAAGGTAACCATTAGCTATCAAAATGTTCAAAGAGCAACCTAGAATACTAGGTAAGAAGTGGATTTAGGTAGTTTCCCTTTGCTCTGCACCAAACCAGAGAACTAGAAATGATAACTCCAGGTTAATGACTATGAGTAACATTTATTACAATAGAGTGAGCATAATAAATGCCATCATTTAGCATTTTTCAGTTGTTTTCATATGATCACAGACATGAGCAAGACTAAGACAAAGGTAAGATTTCTTTTCCTTTATCTAAATGAAACACAAGGATTAAGGAAAGGTTTGAATATTTTGCAAGATGAAGTCCTGCGGCTGATCCCAAAGGAATAACATTCCATTCATCCAGTTATTGTAGTTTATACAAATTAAACATACAAGACCTTCAATCTTAATCATTCTTCTAAACAAATAAACTCAATCTGAGAATAAAGGGTGACAGATTCTTCAATTCTTCCATTTCTATATGCAGTTTTATTGGAGGAATATTTTATACACCATCAAAATTGCACAAAAAAGGGTTTTTAATAATAAAGTCAAACTTATTCTGAAGATTATGGTTCCCATGGTACAATAAAAATGTATGCTGAAATTGTTTATGTGGGGTACAAGGCTGGGTAAGGAGCGAGTCTAAGAGAGTATATATCTATTTCCACTACAATAATAAGTTGAGAGACTAGGTAATTTTCCACTGATTTTTATTTGAACGACCGGTTTCGTAAGGAGTCAGGTACTTCAGGTATCACAGACATCTTCAGGTACTCCTTATGAAACCGGTCGTTCAAATAAAAATCAGTGGAAAATTACCAAGTCTCTCAACTTATTATTATGGCTTTCCACAAAGTTACCCCTGATCATATTGATTTTATTATTTCCACTACATTATGAATGGCATACTCACATAAGTGAACCATAAGTTTCTATGAGTAAGAAATTGAGAGAAGGAAAAAGAAAGTAGTTCTTTAATCGAAATATACCTGCTTCTTGGCAATGCTTCCATCAATAGGGTCTGTGTAGCAGAAGTTATCTCCTGCTTTAACACGGAAGACTTTCCCATTCACTGGAGACACTAATTCCTTCCCAACAAAACTTGGATCTGTAACTTTTGCTTCTAAATCTGCCATCATTTTGTTGCATGGATCTGCTTCGCAACTTTCATAATCATATCTGTAAAATGAGAGATGCAACATAAAATACCTACTTAATGAGTAACAAATTCACCAGTATGTGAGCTAGAATCCCAAAGAGTATCTTTTATAGATATGGTTACAAGCATACGTGTGGATGTATTTTTATCTTTATATGTACCTTTATCGGCCTAGGTGTCGGAGCGGTTAGCGTGCTAACGTTTCAACACTAAGGTCCCGGGTTCGAATCCCGGCTAATCAGATTTTTCCGATTGGGGAATGGTTGTGTATGTTTGTGAATAGTAATAACTATTAAAATGGATGTNGTTTATATCCTTTCTGATAAATTCCATAATTTAAAAATGCAAATTTCCAGAAGAACCAAGAATTAAACAATTGCTTGGTTGCATATCTTCAAGGGGCACATGCAAATTATGAGTTGATCTTACTTCCATTATTCTTCCCACAATTAAAAACAAAAAACTAAACGTTTGGCACTTACGCTAGTCTAGGCTGCTATATTTCAGGCCATTCTTCTCCTCTCTGAGATAATTTGTTTATAATATACATTGTAGGATCTCAGATCAAAATGTAAAGATTTTGTTTCAAGGGAGCTGGGATAACTGATCTCCAACGTTTGTATAATGGTGATCTTAGTGCATTGGGGGATAAAAGTCCTTTCAAGGTTCTCTAGGCTTGTGCCCTTCTACAGCTGTCCCTTTTATGACCCTTACGGGACATTCAAGTGTTTGGAACTCTGTTGAAGGCACGTGGGTGGCACTCTTTTGGCCCATAGCAGGCAAACTCTTAGTAGCATATGCCCAAAAATTTTTCAGCGAGTGAAAGTTACATTTCACACATCGATTTTGAATTCCTCATAATTTCATGCCATAAATTTACCAAAACCAATTATTACGACTGCTCGAACTACTACTTTGAAATCCTTTGTAAGAATATCTCACACAATATTGTACGCAAATGAATGCTGAAAGTAAATGCAGTACTCATCAGATAATTATTTTTCTGCGGGATCTCCTACATCAAGGTGTATATATTTACACTATTTACACTGTACACAATTTACAGTACATTTGCACCGTACAAAATGTACACTACGCGCTGGTTGCGCTAAATGTTAGAAGTCCTTTTCTGCATGGTATACCCGGAAGCAAGGAGCAGCACACAGTCACCCATTGCATCATTATAATAAATGCAAACCTCTGGTTTCATCTTCTTATCACACTTTCTTTCTTTAACCGACTTCAGTTTTGCATCGTGAATACAGCTAAGCATATAAACATCACTTCTGTCTCACCTTTTCAATACCATCAACTTTTTTTCGGAATGTCACAACTTCCCCTTTTTGCAATTTTGTATTTGTTACATCTTTTGGAAGCTCCTTGCTATTTCAACAGACAGTTCCAACAGCATCCGTTTATAGTATAGTAAGTAAATCAAAAATTTCAGGGCTGCTATAATAATTATCTAAGACTATCAAATACCCTTTATTNTAGTTAAATAACTTTAATACTTCTAAAAATAAAAATATATTTATAGTAGGATTGCCTTCACACAGATTTAGTGTAATAGATATTGAAGCAGTTTGGTAGGTGAAGAGCAAAATGGCAGTGCTCACATTTCCATCGACATTCACTTTCTTTTGCAGACCTCACAATTTCTAGAAGGGTTTTTCTTTACAGGTTTCACAGTATTCTGTTAGGGAAATTTCCCCAGTTTGCAGCCTGAAAGCACATGGGTGACGGACCAGATGCAGGACGTGTCTTTTGTACTCGGGTAGTTTCACACCCTCCAAAATTTTTTCTGCTAGATTCTCCCTAAAATTTTCAAACTGTGTTCTTTTCCCACTTATTTTCTTTTATAACACATACGTGTTATATACTACCATATCCATCACGTAAAAGAACACCTTGCGGTAACCCTTTACATAACGACACATAATTGGGAATGATGCTAACTACTGATCTTGTCTGTCTACTGCGTTCATTTGAACATTGTAGTCCATCACAATTTTGGACTACTTCTTTTGTTTTAAATGATAGTTTTCCCGTCTTTGTCATCTCAAGATCTTTATGATAGGTAGAAAGTAAATGGACATCATTTTTGTCTTTCCATTTGAAGGCAGCTACTCCTTTGCTGAACTGTTCTCTAGCCTCACCTTTTTTCAAATTCATCTTTTTGAATACTTTTGTCATGGTTTTTCTATTTACACGCACAGTACCCAACACATTAGTTTTCTCTTTCTCCAGTTTTTGAAATAAATCAGGGGAGGAATACCAGTTGTCTATTGCTACTGTATACCCCATAAGCAGGTATGGTTTCATTAGCTCCAATACCAATACAATCCAACTGCTTCACTGGAAGGAACATCCTTTGGTATTTCCTGTTTCTTACCAGTATAAATAGAAAACTGCATGCAGTATTCTGAGGAACTTTCACAAATTTTATAAAATTTTATCCCGAAACATGCTCATTTATTTAGATTGTACTGTATATAACACAATCTACTACGAAATTTCATCAGGCTCTCATCAACGGCAAGGTTTCTTTGCAGGCTGTACATAGACTGAATTTTTTTGTTGATGTAATCAATTATGGGTGAAATTTTCCTCAGTTTGTCGTTATTATCTAATTTTGAGTTGTCAACGAAATGCAAAAATTTTGAAAGCAGCAAAAAACTTTGGTAAGGCATCACTTTCCCAAAAAAAGGGGTTTCAGTCACTTTCCGCGGGCTCCAATATTTTTGGATTTTATTCTTTTTTACTTGAGCCATCAACACACACAATGAAAAATATGCCCTCGTTTCATCCACTGTTGCATCAAACCACTCATTTGTAAAGTCTGTTTTGGACGTCGTGGGAGATTTTACATACGCATCGGAGAATTTATTGATTTCCTCACTAAGAAGATTCCAAAAATCATCTTCTAAAAACTGTGAAAATATTTCTTTTTCATCACAACTCTTTTCCAGTTTTCTCAAAACTCGAGAATTCATACCTGGCGTAGCAGTGAAGTTGAATGCTTTCACAGTGTTAGAATTACAATTCCAGTTCCACTCATTCCTTCTTGACTTATTTGAAACGGGCTCATCTAATTCCATTTCGCCCTCAATCAAACTTTTGCTGAACCTTTCCCCACTTGAAACACCATAAATATCTTCGTTATTATCATCGTTGTCACTGCTATCACTAATACTTTCACTCTCGTAAAGAATGGAATTTTCACTAAAATCCTTTTCCATCTTCTTAAGTGAAAATGAAGGTGAATTTTTTGAGATGGGTTGCATACCTTGGAAGATGAAGAACTGAACATTCTAATCGCATCAGAACATCTAAAAAGAGATATTTACACAATGCAGTGTATTGTAAAAAGGATGTATATCTAATAGGAAGGTTTTAGCTGCGTTGATTTTTCTAAAGCCTGAAAGATAAGCATTGCCGTACCAAGGCGACTCGACGGCTCTCCATCCACTTAGTGACTTGTAAACACCTCACCCTCAAAAATCTTGAAGACAATGCGACCCATTCGCTTGGGATCTAATAACGCCAGTTTCATTCTGATTTAGCTTAGTCAGAATAAGATAATTATATTGGATAACCAATATAATTATCCAAGACCAAGACTGCTGACAACCGAAAGCAATGCAAAATTAGTAATTGCAAAGATTGGTATTTTCGTGTGGTAAAAATTGATATCCAAATTTATGATAGAGTACAACCCATTTCCTATCATTAGGAAAAAGAAAATTATTAACTATTCAATAAATGCAAAAAGGAGAGGAGAAGGAATAGAGAAGTGCACAAAACCGGCGAATTGCCGGCTCTTTAATTAAAGGTCCAGGTTGGTCGGCCGGCGAATCGCCAGCTCTTTAAGCCAATGGGTTAAGTTAATTGTGAATTTCAACCTGCTGTTAATGGACCATATCACATGTCATAATATTATTTTGTGTAATTAATAGCAGCAGCCTGAATTGTCTTTGCTATTATTGTAATGTTAATTGAGGGTTATTACTATTGTGGTTTATGGTTTAATATTATTTGTTAATTACACTGGTGACTTTATTTTTGGCTTTCTACCGTCCATGGTATCCAACTGATAGAGCACAAAAATAATCTAATGCACTGTTCTGGTAGATTTTCCAGATTTTTGATAACTTCAGAATTTTCCTTATCTACT
The DNA here is from genome assembly GCA_000376725.2 of Ladona fulva. Classification (NCBI taxonomy): domain Eukaryota; kingdom Metazoa; phylum Arthropoda; class Insecta; order Odonata; family Libellulidae; genus Ladona; species Ladona fulva. Next base: position 209,161 of record KZ309282.1, on the reverse strand, counting down.
CAGAGCGGTGCACACTTATGGATACAAATTCAAATATGGCATAGTAATCAGGTGGTGAGTAAGTTTGGCAATAATATATGCCACAAGAGCAATACTGTCAACTATGTTTGGAATGCTCTTTCAGAGAGAATGCTTAATTTTATCAAAGGATATGTAGAGAAATTCAGCTTATAACTATGAGAAATGAAAAGGCAAAGGATTGTAATATAATACTCTACAGTCACTTTTGCTGTAGTGTTCTTAAACAGCTTTTTTACGTTAATATTTCTCTGAATCATTGGAAATCACAAAAAATTTGACACAGGAAAGCATATTGCATGATAGAGTTCATCACTATAAATAGTCAAAGAATGAGAAAGTCTTTTTATCAACAAGTTTTGTAAAAAATTAGGGAGACTGAATGAAAAATTATGAAGTGATAGCACATTCTAATAAACTCACCTGGTAAAGAAGTTTCTTCCATATTTACTCCAATGATTCATCAAGATATCCTTAATGGAAGGTATAGAGTTACTGGATGACTTAGCAGCTAACACAGACAGCCATGCTAAAGCAGCCCAAACCCCATCCTTTTCCCTTATGTGATCCGATCCAGTGCTATAATCACATTGTAAGTATGTTTCCAAGGTTTTACTATTAATATTCAATATCAATATTATTTCATCGTGACATCTTCCAAATGCAACTTTATTTGATAAAACCACTAAATTACATTCTATTAGTAAGACACTATCTTTAAACTATTTTTTCTTCTTTTTAAGAACTGGGAATTTTTCAGTGTCAGGAGCAACAAGTTATTTGAGGAAATCTTCACGGGTTTCCAGCTGGGTGATGACACTTGGTAGGTCCGACATTTCGGCCCCGGTCACTGCTGCCGAAACCGAATTCCTTGAAAATGGCAGCAGTGACCGCGGCCGAAACGTCGGACCTACCAAGCGTCTTCACCCGGCTGGAAACCCGTGAAGATTTCCTCAAACAGATTTACCGGGAAAGCATTAGATTCTGCAACAAGTTATTGTTTTTCTTAACAAACTGAGAGATTACCAATATAACAAATACAGAGATTTTACAATTATTATTAAAAACTTAGTGAAGGTTATGAAATACTTATGTTTTGATCCAAAATTGTACATACAATTCAATTCACAAAGCATCACTTATGTGCAAATATTCACCATGCATTTGCATGAGTTGACATTGCCTTAACCTTCAGTCTTTAAGGTTGGACTTTTCAGAGCTACAATATTTTATTAATCTTTAATACTACAGAGCTACAATATTTTATTTATCTGTTAATTTTATCAATTATTTTGAGAACTAAAGATGAATAATAAAAATAATATTCTTTGTTTAATTGCCTTTCTTACGGCTCATGTTTGAAGTTTGTACACTCCTGGACATTAGGAACGCAACAGTTGCGCAGCGCCATACCTGTCAGATCGCCGAATCTCTTGGTCTGAGCAAGAGCTAGAGATATGTGACAACAGCGTGACTGCTAATTTCGGAGGGGTGGGGAGAAGGCAGAGCCTTAGTACGGGGCCTCGGTACGATCCTGTGGATCTCGTAAAGATGACCCTCGGTCGGTATCCCTGCCGCCTTTGCCTGTTTGAGAACGGATTCGGAGAGGGACCCCAAAATACGAAATCTTAAGAGTACCCGTTTGTCGGAATTTTTGGCGTAAACGATACGCAATCGAATCTTATGAAAGTTAAAGGGTTATTCCTGGAATTTATAGGTCTTTGAAGATGAAATAACATTAATAGCTGCTCGCGTTACGTTTGGTGCTCG
>KZ309282.1:181266-192933 GCA_000376725.2 Ladona fulva | reverse complement strand
TAAAGCTAAAGAAACAAACAAAAAAACATTTTTAAACATACCCATCCTAAATGGGAAGTCCTAAGTCTGCAAAAAAAATGAAAAGAAATGTTTTTTTGGTTGTTTTTACTAGATGAACTGTTGTATTTGCCGCGTTGAACCCCCACCTCCCCTCCCCCACTTGACCTCTCCATAGCGACCACCTCCTATAACGACCGATTTTGAGATACCCCGTGGGTGGTCGTTATAGGGAGGTTCGACTGTAGTATCCTTTTCAGTATATATGATAATGTTCCATAAATATCCTGACTTTGCCTCACAAAGTTTAAAAGATTCCATTCCAAAATGAGATATTTTCTTAGGAATAAAAATTTCCCATGACAAGTGCCCTTTCCACAGAAGTAAACTCTCGTCAATAGAAATTCTAGCATCGGGTTTGTAACTCTCCAAGAATTTCTTCAGTAAATAATTTAACACAAGATTTATTTAAATAACTTCTGTGAGCTCGCACTACTCCAGAAAAACTCGAGAATGGCAGTAAAGAATAAAACGGTAGCTTTGGGTGGTATTACCCTGAAAGGTCGAAATTTTGGGGAAGACCGTCCTATGTACGAAGACGATTCTAATAAGAACTGAAAGAAACACGTAATAAAGGATCTCGTAAGATGGCAGGAGCAGCAAGGACTAGGATTAAGATTTGGCGTCTAAAAACGCTTTCCCCATTGAGTGAGGGATTATTTTGAAAGGCACATCTAAAGACGCACTACCCGCCTGGCGAGTGACATGGAGGCACGTCTATAGACGCTTACCCCAGTTAAGGGGTTAATTGGTAAGTGAATGGGAATGGTAGAGTATCTGGAATTTTCTAGCACACCCAATTTATGTATCTCAGGACAGGAATGAAGCATTAAGGGAGAACAATTCAAATTACAGAACCTGTCAAGCAAAGTGTGATCTTTGAGAGGCCTTATTTACAAAAGCTCTATGATGTCCATGGCACCTTTTAGAAATGTTTTTTCTTCTATAAACATACATTCACAGTCATTACATCCGATTCTATAAGTTCACACAATTTAAAAGTATTTATTAACCACAGAAAGGCCAAGGATTGACTTATTTCCAAGATGTATAATAATGAAAGTTTTATATCAATATTAAGGAATTATACACAAGACCATATGGTCTATATGTGTATAGGATTATCCTTTGCAGTATAGAATATGGCAATTGTGTTTTGTGTTACAACAGAAATTTCAGTAGTGTATCACCATCATAGGTATCAGTTAAAACAAATAGTGAATTATGGGAGAATAAATACTGGGAAAGTACTATTTCCTTGTAAGAAACAGAACAGTTCATTGCACTGCAAGAATCTCTCTTGGGTTTCCATCTGGGTCAGGGCGATTGTAGTGATTGACGTTTCAGCTCCTATCTCAGCAGCCATCTTCAGGATGTGGAGATTCTGAAGATGGCTGCTGAGATACGAGCCGAAACGTCGATCACTACAATCGCTCTGACCCAGATGGAAACCCGAGAAAGATTCCTGCATGCAGTTCGCCGGGATAACATTAGATCCCAGTTCATTGCACTGTTTTCAATAATATGACTGGCTGTGAGATTTTCTGAAATACCTCAAAAATAGATTTTTTCTCAAAATAAATACTCTTGCATGCATAGGTTGAATTCAGTCACTTTTCATCAAAATTTTTATTACAAAGATGATTAAAGATGTCATCCTCATAACATGATAACATCAATGCATTCATTAATACAAGAATTTGCCTCACCTCCATTCAAGGAATTTATCAGCAATTTGAATGGTGGCTGTCCATTTCCTCCGTGTACGAGTTTACGAATCTCTCCAAAGTCAAATATTTCCTTCATCAGTTGGAGATAATCCTCAACTGGATCTACTACTTCCACCACCATGCTGCCAATGTTCTCAACCTAATGAAAATATCAATACTTCAATCACATAAAATCTCAACTAGAAATTATACCAAATTAACACTTGTGAAATGAAAAAAAACTACCTTCATGACAATCACTGATATTAGCTATCACATTACTACAAGGTGTGTCCGGAAAGTAATGCAATTTTTTTTCTGCTGGTACTTAAATATCCATAAAGTGTTCAAAGCAGTTGGGTTAGGTGAGGAAGACTCCAAGCTTCAAAGTGATGCCTTTTCCACTCTGCTCCAAGCAGTTGGGGCCTCAGAATCGCTGTCTCCGCACACCCGTTTAGTGTCTGTGTCACGAAATGTGATGGAGTCATCACTTAAGCAACATTATGCGATAAAGTTTTCTTCGAAACTGAACAAATCTCTTGTGGGGACCCACAAATTGATTATGCAAGCTTGCAGGGACAGTGCTATAAAATATTCACAAGTTTCGAGGTGGTTGAAAGTGTTTAAGGGAAGAGGTGGTCGACGCACTGGACGGCCGTCAACCAGCACAACCGACAACAATTTGGCCTGTGTGCGAGATCTGTTAAATTCTGACCGTCAGTTTAGTGTCCAGATGATTGCAGAATCTCTCAACATTCCCAAAACAATTATATACGAACTGCTGATCGATAAATTGGACATGAGGAAGATGTGTGCCAAGCTGGTTCCCAAGCTGTTGGTGGACGATCAGAAGAATCACCGGGTGACTGTCGCGACTGAATTTTTCAAACGCGTGGAAATTAAACCTCATTTTTTGGACAATGTGGTTACCGGGGATGAAACATGGTGTTTCAAACACAACACAGAAAGATCAAGAACGTCCTGAAAGGAATCTGTTTTGGGTCGATTGCAGCCATCCAAGATGCCATGACAAGGGTCCTTGCCGAGGTCCCTGTCGAAACCTTCCAGGATGTGTACCGTGCGTGGCAGAGTCGCTGGAGAAAGTGTGTGGATGCCCAAGGGAACTAATTTGAAGAATATTGAACATTTGTAACGATATCTTCAATAAATATGTTGATTTAAAAAAAATTGCATTACTTTTCGGAAACACCTTGTATTATAGTGAAAAACCTTTATCTTTGTCATACAGCAAACAATGCGGTACGCTGGACTCTTAGAACAACTACTTTGGCTAAAAATCCAAATGTTCCAGGTAAAGTTGCAAAAAAAGGTACGACACATAATCAGCTTTCAATGAGCATTACTTGGAATTTACACCAGCTCTATTAAGTCTACATGGGTTTAGTTATAAGATAAGCCCTAGTCTTTGTTAATGTTTATTTCCTTTAATTGCTGGTCTGAACTATTTACTTAACTCCATACACTTACTGTACACCTTTCACAGGAATTTACAAGAGAAAATTAACTATTTATGCTCCCTGAGATACCCTGAGTTACCAGCTGATTAGTTGATTTTTACGTTATATTCATAACTTGAAGAAAAATATTTGAATTTTGCATAGAGCTGTGAATTACCTTTAAGTTCTTATGTATGTACAAATAGATGCAGCCTTTAACAGTCCATAACACACTTTTTTCCAACAGCTTATGACTGCAATGCCACCAGTGTACTATATGCATATGCTTTTTATTTAAACTAAGTAAAATAAATAGGAGCTTTGCCATTTCATCTATCTAACCATTTTACTGCAATTTAAATTAAATTTACATTTAAATTCTATATAAATGCTACAATAAGTGTTATTAAATTTGTGGATTGAGTTAACTAAAAATGTTTAGACTTCCAATCCTTTTATAATACTTTTACCAAAATCTTCTTTTAAAATAATAGCACACATTAACAGCAGATAACTTCACTGTTGGAGTGATAAATGCATTAGAAATGGAGGTATCCACAGTGAATGCGTCAAATGCTAAATCATGGCGTACATCGAATAATGTGGGATGTACCTTTATCTCTAATTTCATCACAACTTTCACTAATTCAAGGTATATTTTATCTATAACAATAAATGAATACAACTAAATAAAGCATTTCTATGTGAATTACTTTTAGTTCTTGTTTTAGGTGCATTTTGGTTAAGAGCATAAAAATTACGTTTCTAAATGATATACAATAAACACTTTAAGGTAAGCTGATATGCTCTTTCATTAATGAAAACTGGACCATATTTTGAAGTTTTCACCATAGTTTTGCTACAGTGTAGAATGTGATGGAAGAAACACATTTCTTACCATCTTATTTGATTTTAATTTTAACAATTTGAAGTAGCATTTCCCCCCCCCCCTGTATTTTATATGTACATTCAATGTATCCTGAGCCCCACCTTGGATATTTTGAAGGATATCAGATTTCTAAGTTTTTTATCAACATGCCCACTAAGGTGCCTAGAAGTTTCTTTAAGGTCAGGCAGTTGATGTGCCTAGATGATCCTCTTCTTAAGGCCTGGAATCACTATTTTACATGCTGCACTCAATTTAAAACAATAAATATTAAAACAAAAGAAGATACTCAACATGGGAGTGATCAATATTAGGCCAAAAGCAAACGAGTTAATATAGTATGAATCAGAGCTTTAGTGAGATGAATTTTCTGTAACCTTTTACAACTATCTTGAGATAATCATGCTATACAGGGGATTTTTTAAAATATATACTTCTAATTGGCATATGCTAAATCATATTTGTTTTTCTATATAAGAGTTTTGCTGCCTATTCATACATATTAAAGATATTAAATATTTTTTAACTAAACAAATTAATAATTTACGCTTATATAAACTGCATCCTACCTGTTTCTTAAGTTAACTTTCAGAATAGCACAGACGCTACAAGTCCATTCACAAGTACATTCTACACCATGCTTGGCACACAGCAACCTGACCACAACTATGTTAGTTTAAGAAGAAATTTTAAATAGTAAGCAGTAAGAGAAGGAAGAATTTTAACATTATCTCCATGAATTCCCTGTAAATAGTGAAATACTCCATACATTTTATAATGTAACAAATGTATCATTGAATTGAATGAAAATCATGACTTGGCATAGCATTTGAGATGGTCAAGTTAATGTACCTGAAAGGTTTGAGTGCCATTTTTTGATATGTCACACTGTAAATCCGGAACTATGTGGTACTCTGAAATACTTTTGCTCAGATCATAAATGGTGTTTGTCACAGCATCTGGAGCTGGACCTGAAATAGTTGGGTTACAACATTAGCTGAAAACAGTTATTAAAAGCCTACATAATGCATTAAAGCTAAGGAAACCCTCAGAATGAGTGTTCATGAATAAACATTTTCCTATATCATCCTGCAGTCACAGTACATTAAAAAATATTGCATAGAATGGGAGGAAAATGTTGAGTTTCTTCGGGGTTCCATGAAATTAAGTTTTTTGGAAACCATAAATTTCCTAAGTATGAAAAATATTCAGAAAAGATCAACCACATTCCATCATGAAGTCATTGAATATCTTACCTCCATTTGCAGTGTTGAATTTGATACCAAAATCTGCCTCAGGTCCTCCAGGGTTATGGCTTGCAGTTAACACAATACCACCAAGAGTTGACCTTTTCCTGATGATGCAAGACACAGCTGGTGTGGAGAGGATACCATCTCTTCCTACAATTAAGTGGCTAACCTAAAAAATACCAAACTCTTGCAAAATCCCAAGCATAAATACATCACATTATAGAATAGGTATTGAATAACTACAAATGTGTTTTTCAACTTATTAAAAACATTTAGAAATGGTGGTAGTTTTACTTTCATTAATGGACAAAGAAATCATCTATTGTTGCAGAAATTACTACATCATAGGACACAAAATAGCAGTGAAAGCCAAAGTAGAGCCTGGTATTACAGTGTATACTAAAACTGGATCTCTGTTCACTTTAAGCCCTGATTAATAACGATAATGGTTTGATTCAGTTAAAGTAAAGATTGTAGTTAATCTTTTATACATAATATGGATTAGCATGAATATTAACTATTATCTCCACTCTATTAAAACATTACAATACCAGGCCAAGTTAAATATTGACTAAAACTTTCATTAAAATAACTTAACATCATAATATTTATTTCCCTGAAACCAATTCAACAGACATTAAATTATTCGTTGACTTGTTGCTACTTATGTCAAGAGCATTTTGGGATATTCATTTTTTTGGGGCATCTACACCGAAAACAACCAGATTGTATCCAATTGAACATCATAAAACGTTAGGCACTTAAGAATATGTCACCGATGTGAACTAGAAATAGCAAGCTGGGAAAAGCACACAAATATTAACCGAGTCGCACAGTTTACTTTACACAATTACTTCCATGCCTTAATTACAAATCATTGAAGCTTAATTGAGCGATATAATTAAAAATTGATAAAATGTAGAAAATCAAGTTTTAAATGTAGTTCCATGATTGCTCTCTTGTAATATATCAGCCAATTTTTCATATCGATCTTTCCTGGTTGTAATATATATATGACAGCATGATTTTCCGTGATTCGTAATTGATACAAAGTTAGAAGAGATCTTGCATACAAAGTTATTTGATTTAACGATCAAAATAGGAAAAACAGATTTTTTTATAAATGTAATTTTTCTTAGAGGCCAAATAACTTAAAAGATTTATCACAAGACAATCCAGATACGTCATGGTTAACGATATGCTGTAAATTCATCAAATCTTTCCGCATAACTTTTAAAGACGTAAAAGGTCACTGGTAAGAATTGATACGAACGAACAGAAGACCTTGACAACATTGTAGCTGATCTAACGCGATTTACGAACCACTTTCTTTAACTATCTTTCACAGTATTTATATTGTCAGTATTTGTTACTCTATTATCAGCAAAATGTAATGTTTACGAAATGGAAACACCGACATTTCGGTCAATAGATTAACTTCCAGTAAATAAATTTACTTGAAAACGGAGGAAAATGCTGTTTTCTTGAAAATAACATTTATATGAATGAAAAAGTGTGTAAATTGTAGCAAATGAAAGCATGTAATACTTATTATTAAGATTTTAATTTTATAGATAACTTTTTCCACTAACCCTGTTAGCAGCACAGATTTTAATGATGATATTAACAGCTTCTTTTCCATAATATCGGCCGTCTCCTCCTACAACTAAAGTGCATCCCGCTAGACTTTCTTTCAGTGAATTAAGTATACATTGCACAAAGTTTTCTGTGTAATGTTGTTGCTGAAAAACTTTCACTGCCTTTCGTAACCCACTAGTGCCGGGTTTTTGCCCTTCATAAGGTTTTGTAGCAACAGTGACTGCCTTATGCATTTTGTTTAACAACCGCCTGGTCCTAAAATGAAAAGATAACGAGATAAATAACTCTAATGAAAACTGAAACAGTTAAAATATCATTGATTTTCGAATGATCTTACAGACTAAAATCGCCTGAATGATGTCGCCAGGATCTGCTTTCGCTATGATCTTTGTCAAGGGCAAACATGAGGCGCCTCGCTATTACTTTTCGAATAAAATTTTAGCATATGTTGTTTAAACTAACCAAAATAATAAACTTATTACACATATTTGGCATTTTAATACTTATTTTACGATCACTTTCGATTATAAATCTAAATTAGCGAAAATAGCTTTTTTTACGCATGCCCATTATGGTGTAGGTTTCATGTCATCCGAATTATATGATGAATTTGAGGTTCTTCGGTTGTAAAGAATGCGTAAAAAGTAGTATTCTACCAATTTCAAACATTTTAGTTTATCGTTTCCGATATAGTTGTTTCTGTACAGAGTACTGTGTTAAAATCCTAGTGTCGTCTGCTGAAGTCACGTGATAGCTATGAAGTAACCATAGAAACGCGCGTGAGACCAGATCGTTCAGTCTGGTGTGTGAGGTCAGAAGGTTGTTTTCGCGTTAAAATACTCGGTAATCGGTGAGTTTCTCGAAAATATTTTACTGATAGCTTGTTTTTCAAGCATTGTATAAAATTTCATGAAGCTACAATGTTTGTTATGCAAATATATTGTTACTTTGCCGCTTAATGTTCCTGTATCCGTTGGTTTTGAAATGTTTTTAATAAGCTCACCTGTACAGGGTAGAAGCGTCACTTCGATTGGTTTACTTTGATATTATCAGGTTCGCTCGACTAAAAAGGAGGGAGGTTTTCTAAAATTACAGGTTAATCTGTAGTGAAAGCAGACAATGTTTGACAGAGTATCATCCAACAAGAAAAGATGGAGAGATTACCAAATGGACTCAGGGAGCGAATCTCAAGGTCTTCTGTCATCAACCACGAGTCTCAGAAGCAAAGGAAGTTATGGGTATGGAATTTATATTTAAATTTTTTCGTTTCTCTGCCATTGTCCGTTAACCGATGCCCATTAGCAGTAATGTCATGAATTGTACCTTGTGTAAAGCATTATTAGAAGTTGAGGTTTAACAGACATTTTTTTGCAGTAAGTTCATTGAAAAGTAATAATTTTGGTCGCAAATTGTAATTCTTCTTTACTCTTCTGTTTCTCTATTTTATGTTACCATAATTACATATGCATAACTATTGAAACGCGGTACGGTTCCAAACCCCGTCCAGCCCATATTCCTTGTGTATCACTCCCGCATATCGCATTCAGAAAAAAGTGAATTTCTGAATCGACTTGTCGTAACATCCACGTCAGATATATTTCTATTCGTTCTCCCGATGTTGCCGAATGGACGCATCTATATACATTTATATTTATATCTACTCCATTCTTCGAAAACACAGCGGTCTCAATAATGATTGAGGAGGTTTAGTATAAGTTTAAATAACAAGGATGTTAATCGGCCTTTTATTATATGTAGCAAAGAAATATAAGAAGTCATATTAGAGTAAAATAAATCAGAGAATGGGTTTTAAGGATCTTAGGGTGAGGGCTTCAGCCATCCCCGATGGATGCGCTCATTACTTGATCGTTTGAAACAGTTTTTAAACAAGGTTCTGCTGTTGTATTTGTTGCTGCATTTACAACTATCCCGCAGAGAAATCTAAATCTACAGAAATACTCTGCAAGCCGCCTTTCGGCGTGTGGCAGGGGGTGTAAACACCAAGCGTTCGAGTTACCTCTTTAGCTTATTGTTACCGCGTATCGTTCGCGGAAATAATGAGTCTATAAAACGACTTGTCATCGCATAGTTTTCCTTATTTTACGCTTGGATCGGCCCAAGTAGCAGAGGGGGGTCGCATAATACCAATTACGTTTTCCACAAACGTACTTTCTCCGAATTCATTAAGCAATCGCAGCCTAATCCCCTTTCTTTCAATAACAATATACTCGCCGCATATTCCAGATGGGGCCTTACTAAGATGAAATAATATCGCTCTCTAACCTTTTCATCACGTCTAGCTAAAAATGAACACTACCTATAAATGATTTTTTTCCCCAATGTTCATAATAGAATTTGTTAAACCTGTATTATATTCACCATCATGAAGACACCATTTAAAATGCATTGGCCCATACATTTTAAACGGGAGATATTCGGGAGCTGTTGCGACATTTGCGTAAAAATACATAGTAAGTCAAAATTGTTTGAATTTTTTCAGTATTGAATGGAATTGATGCCGGATTTTACTGTGTGTTTAACTTTTGGATCTTTACTACCATAATTGCATAAAAAACGAAAATGTTACATTTCAAAGAAATTCTGGATTTTTTTCTGTTCTGTTTGAAAGCGTGCCTTAAGTTCTCTAATTTAAGGAACACATTATTTTTAACATCCAACTCTGTCCCAAATTATTTTCTTTCCGATAGCATTATTTATTTTGCAGACAAACGTTTTTGAGGCAAGTATTTAACAGAAATCGTAGGGGAAGTCGAGAATTTTTGGTAAAATGCATTGAAGAAAGGACATGCTGGTTATCTTCCGTCTTATTTGCTTTGGAAAAAACTTCCAGCGGGAAGCAAATTTCCCACACCTTTCCGGTATCTTTGCCGAAATTTCTCAAAATGGTGATATCTGACTCTGATTGGTGCTCCAACTGACTAAAATAGAGCTTTCAAAGTCTATGGGAGGTAATTTTAATATATTAATTCCTTTGATGCCACCTACTCGTAACTAGTTGGGTATTTCCTTAAATTTATTATTTTCAAAAGCGTGCTGGGCAAGCAAACGCACAAATAATGAAGAAAAATAAAAATTAGACTTGTGCCTTTGCCACAGAATGTTTTTTATACGGGCATGGTTCCGATGCCTTGAATTATTATCAAATGATCAAAACTATAACAAACACATTCAAAGGTAAAGGTATAACTTTTATTATTCTTCAGAAATTACGACAAAGCCGATTCCAGCGCAACTAATATAGCTCCGTTTTTCCAAACAAATGGACTGTTTTCACAAGATAGTGGTGTTTTCATTTCAGTGGTTCAGCAGTAATGTTCCCGGACTCGGAGACCAGCGACTACGAGTCTTCGATGCCAATGAGGATTTCCCGCAGTCAGCAGTCTCTCACTTCAGAGAGGAACCATCACTACAGTTCCAGGTTTGTAACCACCAATTAAAGAATAAACACCTTTGCTAAAGGAGGGTGCCGCCCAAAGTTTTATGTACCGTATTGAAGAGCAGTGAGTTTTGAGTTTTTAAGTTCAGCAGCTCCTATAAAATTTTCGGAGGTCAATTACCGTGTATGCTCGTATATCGGTCGATCTCGTGTATTCATAGCTCGATCCCCGAATTTTTACTAAAAATTTCTGTTCTTTACGTATCTCGTGTATAAATCGAGCACAGTTTTTTCGTAAATATTAAATACTGAAACTTGCAGTGGATTATTTTTGATTTTAACGTATGAGTTTTTTAAAAGGAAGTATATTTTCAAGTATTAAGACTAAAAGGATTTAAGTTTTAACAACATTTTGAGCCGTATAAGTCAACATTAATTGCATGTCACTTAAGATCTAACACATTTACGTATGTTTTTGTAAGTTTAGGGTACTATGAAGTTGGACAGATTTGATCTATCGAATTTTTGCTTTAGTATAATGGAGCGTCAGGATGACGCTCCGTTAGAAACTTTAATCTCAATAATTAATTATTGTTAAATGAACACATTTATTAATTATTGGCTATTAATTGTAGTTTTTTTCATTAAAATATTTAAAGGTAGACCTGTACTATATAGTTATATATTTATCTCTTGTGTTTCTGTCCTCTTTAGTTATCCAGGTTTCGCTTTTGTTTGTAATTCTTTATCGTATAGAATTTTATCTGGATGCTCTATATGTTTGAGGTGCCCCTCTTCAGAAGTTATCTAGCAGCAGTTATGCCATAAATAGTCAAAGAATTCATGACAACTTCATTGTTTCCAAAACCAAACCAAAAGTCTTGAAAAAAGCGGCGAAACATGCCTTAAGTCTTAAGGCATGTTTCACCGCTCTGATCCGTGGATTAAGATGCCATCAAACGCAAGACATGTCGTGAGCGTAACATTTGAGGAATGCTGATTATTCCGTTCTGATTCAAATCTTCGCTTTGGAGGTCAGGAATCGATAAAGAAAGTATTTTTTTTAATCCCTTCATTGCAAACACTTTGTCGAGAGTTAGGCAATGAAATCCTGAAGTGCCTGTGAATCCCATTTCTCGGGGAAATACTTAATCGTCCCGGATAGATAACCTACATTTCATATCAGCTGTGCTGTATTTACAACCCATTTTCAAAAATCATTCTTTTCTTTTATTCATTTAAGAGTTACCTTCCACTTTGTGCATATGTGAATAAGTAGCACAGCGGGGGGGGGGGGGTCAGGGTTAACCCC
>KZ309282.1:159318-171979 GCA_000376725.2 Ladona fulva | reverse complement strand
TTAGCCCGTGTACATCGTGGTACATCACTACTATTTTCCTCGCTTTAGTTGAAAATTTGCCGTAAAATATGGGTTCGCCATTTTGTTGTATAACTTATGCAAATATCCTACTGTGATCATTCAAACCAAGTAACATGAAGCATAAAGAATAGGTTTATAATACAACATCGTTTTTTACCCGATAATTTTGCTCATTTGGGTTCAGTGTTGGGTTGAAGTTGAAGAAATTTGTGAAAAATCGAAGACCGGCTTTTTTTCGTAAAATTTGGTCAACTTTGACCCTCTGTAGAATTTTAATCCACAGGAATTAAAGTAAATGATTTGGTAGTTATATGCAGAATTTATTTAAGAATAGCCATGCGATGTTTCAAAGTCCGCGCTCAAAAAAACCATTTTCTTATTTTTGGCCAGCTTTTTTCGATTCTAGCCCACTGTGCGACGTCCTAAAATCTGCCAAAAATAAAAGGCAAGTCGACGCGGTATTTTTAGGTTTTTGGAAGGTATTCGATAAGGTCCCTCGTCATAAATTATTGTATAAATGAATAGTCGCGGGAATCAATGCAGATGTAATAAATTGGATAAAGGGCTTTCTCTAGAGAGCAACTCGTAGTGTTGGACAGAATTAGTTTAAGGTAGTTAAAATGGCCTCGGGCGTCCCGCAGGGTAGCGTAATCGGACCGTTACTATTTTATTATACATCAATGACCTTAGCAACCGTACTGTTAGTAAAGTTTGGATATTTGCAGACGATACGGTAATTTACAGCGAAATAGAGAGTAGAGAGGATAGATTAAACCTGTCGAATGATTTAGATAAAATTATGAAATGGTGCGATGATTGGAAATTAGAATATAGACAAATGTTCAGTAGTTAACTTCTTCGAAAGGAAATCTATTATAAAGATTATCCGTAGTCTCCATGGAATAAACTTAACAGTAGAATCGGTGAAATATCTTGGACTTACGAATAACTCAACATGGAGTACCTACACCCATAATATATACGGAAAAGCACTTACGAAACTCAGCTTCATTAAGAAATAGTCGCTCGGAGCGACGAAAAAGTTCAATAGCGTTGTTATTTTGCGTTAGTTGGACATCTTTAGTATTCGTGTAGCGTATGGGACCCTGCCGATAAGTGTTGTATTTGAGAAAAAGGTGTAGCGAAATGCGATACGTTTTGCGAAAAATTGCTACGATAAAGTGAGCGTCACTCATGCTTCAGGACATAGTTTCGTCAAATCGACATCTTCAGGCACATCGAAAAAGGAAGTACGTGAGTATATATGGAGAGGAGAGGAGAAAGGGGTGTTGAGTGTGGGAGGAGGGGGTGGTGTTGGGAAAAACCAAAGTCGTCAATGAAAAAGAATGGAAGGTAGGGAAATGAGGGGTGAAGGGTTCGGGAAAAGGTATTCATTGGTAAGATTGTGGGAGGCTTTTATTTCAACCTGTTCAAGAATGTCCAACCTCCTTCCTTTGTTTTCTCTATGGAGCAGTTTTGCCGAAAAATCACTGCTGTGACCTTCGCTCTGGAGGTGGACGGCGAATGCGGATTCTGATCCCCTGGTGCGGAGGCATCGTTTATGTTCACCGGCTCTTGTCTTAATCGCTCTCCCAGACTGGCCCACGTACCGCGCAGGGCAATCGTTGCAGCTGAGTTCGTAGACCCCGCTGAGAGAGCCCGGAGGTCTTTCGTCCTTCTTGAGTCCGATGCTTCTCCGCAGATTGTTGGGGACGAAGAAAGCAGCCCTAAGTCCGTTTTTAAGCAAGTTTGCTAACTTGTAAGAGAGGCTTCCTAAAAAGGGAATTTTCCTCCATGAGGGAGGGGTAGGGGGGGATGGAGACAGTGAAGGGGTAATGTTGCGGGAGGCAAGGATTTTTTGTTTTCTGATCAGAAGTTTATCGATCAATTGGGGATCGTAACCATTATTGGTAGCTATTTGTTTGATAGTGGAGATCTCTTTCTTGAAGTTAGCGGAAGACATGGGGATATGAGTGGCTCTATGGATCATGCTATGGAAGGCAGCTAATTTTTGGGAATAGGGGTGAGAAGAGTGGGAAGGGATGGTGAGGTCGGTGTAGGTAGGTTTTCTGTAAATGGAGAATTCAGGTTTTCCGTCTATCAGGGAAATTGTGAGGTCAAGGAAATTGAGAGAGCCATGGGAATCGGGTTCCATGGTGAATGAAAGGGAATCGTGGAGGGAGTTAAGGAAGAATAGGAATTCACTTAATTGATCATCTGAACCGTTCCAGACACAGATAATATCATCTACGTATCTGCGCCAATAAAGACAGTACTTAGTGATGTCTTTGTTCTGATCGAAAAGGTTACCTTCCCAGTTGTCCATAAAGATTTCCGCAAGTAGGGGGCTGAGTGGAGATCCCATCGCGAGGTCTTCCCGTTGGCGGTAAAAGACTCCATCGAAAATGAAGTAATTCTGTTTTAGTTCACTAGTTTGCTTGCAAAGCTTTTCGCCCAATTAAATGTACTGTGAATGTATTTTTATTATCATTATCATGGCCTTCCACAACGTACTAGCTTCACATGTCAAGTAATCAATGAAGAGGGGGTAAACTATTTCTTTGCGAGTGGTAATGAATTCTACATAAAGAAATACCCTTCTATTCTGGTAGTGATAATAATATGGAGCTAGCAACTTTGCTGATGAGAAATAGTCCTTGGCAAGCACTTGTCCCCACGAAGAATTGACCGCAGCAAAAATTGCCCGGTGAGCAATTTTCCGCCGCGAGGAATTGTGCTGCGAGCAATTGTCCGGCGAGCAACTGTTCGCGAGGAATTGTCCGCATACGGATACGACGGATAGTGACTTTCGCTCGATTATTAGATTTGAGATTTGAGCTCGATTTGAGAAGCAGACTTGAAATCTGATATTATCCACCGAACGCCTCTAGCATTTGCTAAGTTTAATTAAGTTCTACGTGCGAAATGTAAATTTGAGAAATATGTCTTACGGAGCGTTTCTTTTGGGTTCTGCTTCAAGGGACCTCGGATACCTCAAAATGAAACGGATTATTGTTCTGTTCAGTCTATTTATGATTTTCTTTTTTTTTTTGCAGGAGACCTTATCACTATCGCAATGACCACCGCTTCAAGGGTCGAATCGATGACCTCTCCTCCATTCCTATGACCTACAATAGATTCCAGTACTACAACAAACTACGGACGTACGCTGCAGATGAAGATTCTATTTTGGTTTGTACTTTTTCACGTTCCTTCCTCGAATCACTTAATCCGTCTATGAAATAAAAATTGTTGTTTTCAACAGCTAAAGACTCTATGACACATACCCAATGATCATCAGAGTTTAAAGTATTCCAAAGGAGATGAATCTTTCTTTCTAGTATGTCATCTTCAGTTCCGGGAACTAAGCTGTGGAAGAGGTTTTTAATTTAAATCCTGAAAGATTAAGCTCAGAAAGAAAATCTAAAGAAATATCAGTTTAAAGAACGTAAAAGAACACCTTCTTGGTGCAGTAACTGTTCTGGGTGAAGAAATGGAGAGAGTATGTGATGGAATAAGATGTAGGTATTGCTGAAACTTGGCGCGTAACGAATAAATTGTAAGGTATGAAATTATTTATGAATGTTTCTAAAATGAATTTATGGCTAGAATGAAGCGGTACCTCGAATGGAAGAGGTCATTAGATTGCTCACCGCCAAAGCAATAGCGTGGTTAAGGTTCGCCGTAAACAATATGCAACACAAGGTGCACCATGGTGCACATAGCTCATTTCGGTCCTTGTTGACAGCATATCGGTATCATTTTGTCCTTTATTCATAGCTTTGTTGATATATATCATAGGCCGTAGTGATTTTGCAATCGGTACGTGGAGACGTTACTTCGTGGAAAACCGTATCACAGAAAAGAAAAACAGGAAAAACTACAAAGTTTTTCCTCTTCCGTGGCATAGTGCTTCTTTTTATTTTTATGGAGATTTCAGTGTCGTCAAGAAGTATGGCATGACTGCGATTGCATATATTTGTAGTTTAATACCTCGCGTGGTTTATGTGTTCGGGTTATCGTAAGTTCATCGGAAATTTTCGGGACGAAACGAGTAAAATGTGTTCCAGACGAGTTTTCCAGCGCCGTCCAAGCACTCACTTGGGGTATTCTCGGACGAAAAATAAGATCAAAGGAAACTATTTGCTGATCCCTCGAGGATAGTTTGGCAAGAAACAGCTAAGTTCCGAGGTCACTGTGTTCGTAGGCGTTTCTTTGTCTCATTCTTTATCTGGTGTTCCTACAGAAGATAGCGACAACGCATGAAACACCTAATGATATTGACCAAACAGCCCTGTCGGTCATTGTTGCCTTTACGTTGGTTTATTCCGCCTTTTCGGCTTATTGGTGACATGAGATGGAATAAAATATAAATGATGAATCGACGCCAGTGAAGTGAAACGGTTTGCATACTCATTAGCGTCTAATGGTTTAAACCAAATGTTCAAATCTGGCAAAGAAATTGCTCTGACAGAAATCTCGGCAGAATTGGAACGCTAACCTCTGTATATAAATCGAAGGGAATACTATTTGAGTGCAAGGGGAAAAAACACCAATTTTAGATCATAAAAAAGTCATTCAAATTTCGTGATTTTATGTTAGATGTTTGCGTTGACCCTTTCCAGGAACGATTTATCCAGTAACACACAATCAATCTTTCGAATTTTGTTTGACATTCATCTACGATTCGTTTCAGAAATTATCGAAACATAACCTCAAAATTGGTATATGATATTGACTTTCTGTATAAAGTTTTACAGTGAAATTCTTATTAATAGAAATTTATTTTATTGTCGAATGACGTCATAAAATTTTAAATTATATGTTAAAACTAATTTAGTAGAAAAATTTACAAATGTTTTCATTTCACTCAAAAATCTGTTCCTCTGACCATTGTCAGTATCCCTTTCGAAGTTGCAGTTAATTAGAAACAATTGACGTTCTACAGTTTCAGAAGAGAGATTGGCAATATTGTCTGTTTAACCCGATGTTGTGACGAAAAACGAATTGCGAATTGAAATTTTGAAGACAATGGACGACTTTGCCAAAAATTTCGCTAAGCACGATTAGTTTTTTATTATAATACTTAAAGAAGTTTGTTTAATCGTTAAACATCAAATGTAAGTTACGTTATTTATTTTAATTGATGACTCTATTACTAATTTTGAAAGGGCGCCTACTACCCTTAAATACTAATAATTACTACTAAATATTACATAAATTCACTCAGGCCACAATATGTCACTGATTCCGATTTTCATTTTTCAAATCCTTTCAAATATTTATTCAAAGCAATATTAAATTTATATAAAAGTATAAACATGAAATCAATTCTTTTCGTTTTTATTAAAATATAACTAATAAATAATCTAAAAGAAATGCGCAAGGGTAATAATGAACGTACATATAATTATTGATATACTTTATTAATTGGTTTGTAAAAAAATATTAGTTTGTAATACTTACTGCTAAATTTTAAATATTGCTAGTTTTTTTTTTACTTTTTGCTGGAAATGTGACAATTTGTCTCCAGCCCTTATACCGGTTAGCCAAACCAATTAGCTGTTTAATTAGTAATTTTATACGTGAGAATGCATCGGACACCGTCATAGGTTTTCTTTAGTTATTGAGCGCAAAACTAAAGGAAGGTAAATAACTGTCGTCTTTATTCAAAAACCCTTCGATATCATCTTTAGCCAACAGATGGAATTTACCAAGTCCCGAATAAGTTGATTGAATCAAGCAAGAGAAGCAAAACATTGGAGTTTGCGTGTTTCCATTCGGAAAGAATATCTATAGCTGCTTTTATAATGATCACAGTCGTTTATATAATTATTTACCGATGTTCTATAAGAAATTCATGGAGAAACTAAATGAAAAAATAATTTAATGATTTTTCCGACAACACTAATGTATAAAATTGTAGGATTCATAATGGGCAATTGACTAATAACATTTGGTAGAACCATGCTAAGAAGGCTTCAACAATATCTCCGGCCAAATAGTGGGAGTGGCACTCATTCATTCACCAACCGGCAGTGAGACAGCCTGGTGAATCACTGTCTTTTACCCTCCAGGCGCAATTACAATTTATCATGATGAGCTTTTGTAATGGAAATTTATCCGGACGTAAAAGCGCCACCCATTCGGATGTCCGGGAGGTGCTGGCATTACAGAGGTCCATCATGAAGAAAAGAAATAACCCCCTACACTTTGCAACGTACAACTGCCGCAGCTTGAAGAGCGAAGATCGACTCCTGGAGCTTCTCAATGAAGCAGAGAAGATAAAATGGGATGTCATCGGACTCAGAGAAGTAAGATTAAAATAAGAAGCTCTCGTAACACTCAAGTATGGACATATATTATAGGGGCGGAAAGATATCGTCTGCAATTAAAAAAAGTATGCTTAAAGTAGCGATCATTGAGATTTTGTATGAAAGTTCCCATTCTGTAGACACGAAATTGGTCGCAAGTTGTTGAAGATTTGCTTTCCCGAAAGACCGATAGCCGTGGCTTTAGCAAAACCCCTATCGATTCTAAAAATATTCGAGGTGTGCTTAGATACGAGGGTGTAGAGGTGACATTGAGCTAGGACACAAGCATATCCTGTCAGCGACGTCCTAAGCAAAGACTGTTTCATTTTCATCCATATTATGGAGTTTTCCGGAATCTACTGTTGCTCGATTTTCTCCTTTTTTCGCACCTCTATCAGGAACTCCATTTTCATCCATTAGTCACGTAGATATTATAAGTTTATCTTTTGGTTAAAATTAATACAAACGCGTGCATATTTATGTATCTATTTACATAGATAGCAGTTTCCAAAATTTTCTAAACGCTTAATCATTGTTCGCCTAAAACCACTTAGAAAATTTATGCAATGTATATTTACTATCTATATTTTCAATTTATTGAAGTCACAAAAGCATATTCACGTTAGTATATAAATAGTTATTTCAAAAAATTTAGGGACATATTCATGGTGCATGCACCCCTTGCCACACGCTGAAAGGCGGTCTACAGGGTACTTACATAGACACAGAAACTATCATAAACTAAAACAATTAGTGAAATACAATTTATTTTGTTCTAACCCCTTGCGTTACAACAATACCTTCCATAAAACAAAAAAATTCAAGAAACCAGAATCACCGTATTTTATTTATTTTTAGTCAGTGCCAGATCACGTGATACCGGAGAATTTCTGGGTGCCATACATTCCCGGATCATCCCACGCCGGAAAACAGAACAGCCTCATCACCATGTGAGTTGCAATTCTTTTCTTTCAGCGTTGAAATAGTCCCAAAAAATGTATAAGCTTTTTTCAATCTATTTTTCTCAATTTAATTGAATCGTTGTTTTAGATAGTATAGATTAGAAGTTTGTTCTTCATGAACTTATTTAATAGCTTCTTATTTTAATTCATTTCCTTTAGCTCCTGTATTTCATTTAGCTTTTAGCAGTTTTCCTCCTAATCCACATTCTTCGCAGCTTCTTTCCTCAACTCGTGCTTCCGAATGTGGTCCATGCTATTTACTAAATAATGTGGCTGTTACCAAAGCCTTACTTCCCTCCTAATATTGGGGTTTAAAATTCTCAATTACCATTTTATCAGTGCCGTGAAGCATATTTATCGTAGACGTATTATGTTATATTTAAAAAAAATGTATAAACTTACGCATATAATACATTAAGTATATATTTATTTAGGTAATTTCAACAAATCGATCATTAAAATTAACGATCGAAATTGTAAGTTTTTCGCTCGCTGCAAACCTTTTATTTAACTAGGAAAAACAAATCATTGAAAAAGGTAGCAATGGAAAGAATTTGTCGTCCATCCTCAAATTTGTTAAAAGATTATCAATTATCAAATACAAAATAAAATTTAAAACCTCTGTACGTGGTAATCTGGACGCATTGTAATTTGCCTTTTCTTGGTCTACTAGATTGAGCTAACAGATGCTACGATAAACGTGAAGCAAACATGTATAAGGTGGAGTAGAATATATTTTACACATTTTGTTGAAACCATATCACATAAATCCTAGGCATCTGGAGAAAATTAGTAAAGATCGCAGAATATTTTCTTGGACTTGAGATAGCGAGAGAGTTTTAAAATACGCGAAAGCGTAGGTAGTAAAATTTCGCATTGTTCATTCCGATTTACGACCAATGCAATAGGAGGAGCCAAACTAATGTATCTAGTTCTTAATTTTCTCGTAAGAATACCTTGGGTTGTTTTCGAGGGATCGGTAGTTAATGTTAAAAAAATGATAAACCTTTTCCTTACTAAGCATGTTGCTGGTGATTGGGACAATCTTACGCATGTTAATTTCATAGCTATCATTGTCGACATATTTATTGTACTAGCTGAAGTCCCTGTTGATTCTCAACGGGGAAAATAGAAGTCTGATGAATTATAGTATATAGTAATTGTACAGAAGAGAAATAACATCTTGCATCTTAATTTAGTCATCGAAAACAAAATTCGATCTAATCCAAGTTCTCATATTTCGAAACAGAAGTCTACAATCAACAATAAGAATGTAATTCTTCATGGAATTTCCTTCAATTTATCGTAAAATATGTCAAGAGTCCAAATTGACAGACAAAAAGTTACTCATCCATCTACATTAATTCATTACGGTAATACGTACGAGGTCATCGCCCAAACAGATGCTTACTTTGAGGACCTTCTGAAATCCTACTTTTTGTACGCCTTAAAAAGTTGAAGAAACGCTTAGAAAAGTGTATAGAGCTAAAAGGAGATTGTTGGAAAATAAAAAAAAATCTACATACAATAACTTGTTTTTCTATCTTTTTATATTGACTTATTGAACGACCCGTGCATGCTTGTTGCCTCTGCGATTCATCACTACAATTTGTTCGGGGCTGTAACAGTTAAACTCTTTGAAAATTTTCTTATCTTCATATCATCAATTGTTTCTAAATGGACCTAACAATAAGTACATAATGTATTTTAATGGGAAAATTCATGAGCTCGGAATCACATTGATCGTCGGGGTGACGGGTTGCTTACAACCTCAAAATTACCCAAAAAATGTATATATTTCATCTAAAGAAAGCGATTTTTCACGAGCATAATAATATTTACTCAATTTCCCTTCTTTTTGTACTTGCCTCCATTTCATAAGGCTATTCCTTCTAATTCAGTTTTTATAAAGAAATAAAGTCAGTAACCGATAAGATAAGACTTTACTGTATTTCTCATGGAAATCGATTAATATAATTATTACAAGGCAGATTTAACTGAGAGACGAAACAAGGCAACATTGTTTACAACACGAGAAAAAGCTAACCTTAAATACCATAAATTCTGAATATTTTGTCGATCTAAATTCCAAAAGTAAATTGCTCGTAAATTTGTAATTTAGATAGTCAAGGATGTCGTTTACTTAGTCCGGAAAAGCCACGGAAAGTGGCCCGGATTCGAGTCCCAGTCACGTCGCTATTTTCCACACATTTTTTAAAGATTTCCATATCCAAGTAAGTTATAATAATATGAGCCGAAATGCACATTCATTGTAGGCGAAATATACCTTGAATCAATTTAGACATCCTAATCAGTTTGAGTTCCCACGTGCAGTTACTTGGAAAGAATATTTCTTTATTTATCACAGAATATTTATTTTAGACGGAAGTTAAATCGCCACCACCTTCACTCTCTAAAGCACACCCTTTATAATTACTAAATATTGCTTCATTATTGGTGTTCAAAATCAAAGACGCTCTTAAGAGACCTTCAGAATGCGATAAAGGGAGAGGCAGCCCAGATTTCAAAGTGCGTTACGTTACCTTCCGACCTACCACAACAAGATATTTCAGCTCTGGGCGCCATTCTTTTCCTTGGATCCAAAAGGATTTTGTTTAGCTTGAACTAATCTCAAGTTGACTTACGTGGAAAATTTTCTACGTGCTGTTTGTATTTACAATAGAATCTTGAGGAGTTAAATGAGGGAAAAGAGGAGTGACTTACATAGTGTATGAGGAACTGCTCTTAAAGAAGAGGACGTCTGTAATGAACGTAGAAATAGGTCGTTCGCCTGAAACTCGACAACCACGCGTAGCCTTATGAAGTGTTTCGGAGATTTTAAGTTGCCATTTATAATCGGCTACCTTTTCATGTACGTAAAGGTTTCGGTTTTCCCTCAGACGTGCCGTATCATTCACGTAAGAAATAATTGTAAAATATTATTACTTCCAGGATTTATTTCTTTTGCCAAATTACACGGAATCATCGTTACAATCCGAAAACATGGGAAATATATGGAAGAATACCGTCCATACAAAACAAACACGCAAATTTGGAAGTTCTCACATGCTTCATGCTAAAGGCATCCTTTAAATGCAAGAATTTCCTTCTAAAAGGAAGGAAATTGAAAATGGTATTATTACAAATAAAGATGATCTTTATTTGCTTTCATTAAGAATGATGTTCCTGCCAACAAATTTTGAGGAATGGAATATTTTTGTACTCCGGTATACAAGAGAGGAAAATGTATCTATTCATTATTATACTCTTGAGGCGACCAAAATGGCCTCTCTTCCACCTGATCTCTGGATGTATTACATGATAATAACATTTATAACCAATAACAGTCGACTACGACTAAGTTAAATCTATAGAAAAGAAATCTATATATAGAAAAGAAATCCAAACAAAATGGCAAACATAGCTAAATGATAATTGGTACGAACAGCAGATTCCAACTAACGGGCTGTCAAGTTGATAAATTTATAAACTTAAATAACTTTCGTTTCGGTCTTGTTCATGGATGGAATGATATATAAGCTGCTGATGTGTGAGTAATTCTATAAATGGAACTATTTAATGCTTTTACGTTTGGAATACAAGGAAAAATGTTACTCTTCTAGTCATTGTGGTTCACAAACGTGGTCTTGTTCCGCTCGTAGCGTTCGAGCTCGGTGGGGGGGGGGAGAGAGGAGAGCGAGCAACGAGAGCAGACCTCACTCCATATCTCAGCGAGTAAACGTCATACTTCTTCTTCCTATGGCGCTACAGTCCTCCGTGGACCTTGGCCTCCTTCACTACTCTTCTCCAGGCGTTTCTATCAGTAGCGACGGTCCTCCAGTTCCTGACTCTCATTTTCCTCATATCTTCTATCACTCCATCTTTTACGAGGCCTGCCTCTTGGTCTTCCCTCTGTGGGTCTCCAGTCATCGATTTTTTAACGGATCTTGAGGGTTCCATGCGGTGTAGATGTCCAAGCCACCTGATCCTCTGGGTTTTAATGAATCGAACAATGTTCTCTCCTTGAATAAGATCATTTATTTCTTCATTTGTCCGAATCCTCCACAGTCCGTTTTCATTTTGTACTGGGCCGTAGATTTTTCTCATCACTTTCCTTTCAAACACATGGAGCATATCTTCCTGTTTCTTCGTAATGAACCATGCTTCATACCCCTCTCGTTAAATCTTGATAGCAGAGGGGATGACGGACCTTTCTACTTTACAGGCGGAAAGGAAGAGGAACGGAATCCTCTTTTCGGTCATAGACTTCTGGGTCCAAATTACAAAAGCATTGACGAAATTTCATTAAAATTCATTGCTTCCAAACGCTCTTACCCTCACGTCGAATCAATCCATTTCTGAACTTTTACATTCTTTTCAGTATTTCGCATACAGTTATATTGATTTATAGTGAGAAATATACGGCAATAATTGACTATGTGTAATATAGCAAACTTACTAATGAAAAAAACAAAAACGCAAATTTGGAAGTTCTCACATTAGTCTAGTTTTCCCTCAATCCGTAGCTGCGGAGAACATTTTACATAATTAGCATCTAAAAAGTTGACTAATAAGAATTTTTTCATAATTAATAACTAAAAAGGCGGCTGTGCTGCGTTTGATTTCACTCGGTAAATGAATAATGAATGAAGTAATGACTTTAGATTATATTAAATCGTGTGCATATTCTTTCTTCCATTGTTATTCCTCCGAAGTACACGAGAGAGAGATGCAAGTGGTACTTGATGGCGTTAGTTCGGATAAAGTCAGAGTCACTTCAGGCGTACCTCAAGGCAGCGTAATCGGACCTTTACTCTTCCTCATTTACATCAATGACCTAGGCGACAAGATCGATAGCAATGTGAGGATATTTGCGGATGACTCGGTAACAAATCAAGTGACGAAGATAGTGCTTCACTCTCAAACGACTTAGCTCAAATACAAATGTGATGCGAAAAATGGCAACTAGATCTTAATGTAGATCAGTGCTTCCCGAAGTGGGGAAAACCGCCCCCTGGGGGTGGGCGCTGCAGTGATCCAGGGGGCGGTGATGGCCACAGGTGCATTTGGGGGGCGATGAATAACTGTAAGGGGGCGGTGAATAGCATAAAAGAAAGAAGAGAAGATTTAGAAAAATTGATTTATGTATTCCGCTCATAACGCTTAATTTTTCTTTGAACAACGTACTGGACGTTGGCTCAGTTCCCGCATACTCCCTCACTTGCATTGAGGTATGTGCAATCGCGCACTGCTACTGTTCATGTGGTGCCACTTTGGGGGTGGCAAGTGGTGCGACGGCACCGGGACCCGCGCTAACAGGGCCCCGCGGATTTCGATTACAAATATGTTACGAATTACGATCAC
>KZ309282.1:139931-158743 GCA_000376725.2 Ladona fulva | reverse complement strand
ACGTTAGTTAGGCCCCATCTGGAATATGCGGCGAGTATATGGGACCCAGCGGATGAAACGAACTCTCGCGAACTCGAGAAAGTGCAGCGTAAGGCGATACGATTTGTTAAAAAGTGCTACGATAGAGAAGCAAGCGTAACGCAAATGCTCTCAGACGCAGGTTGGGAATCCTTGAAAGAAAGGAGATTAGAAGCTAGGCTGCGATTGTTAGATAAATTCAGAGGAAATACATTTTCGGAAGACGTAATCGGTATTATGCGACCCCCTTCTGCTACTTCGGCCGATCCGACAGTGAGCGTAAAATAAGAGAAATGGTTGCGAGGACAAGTCGTTTTAGGGACTTTTTTTCCACGAACGATACGCGATAATAATTCTACTCTTGGTGTTTACACCCCCTGCCACACACCGGAAGGCGACTTGCAAGGTACTTACGTAGATGTAGAGAAGTACTTTTCCAAGTATTTTCTTGCTAAAGTTAAAGGCACTTTTCTCGTAACTTTTTAGCGGATTTAATGAGAACCATTGTTGGAAAGTTGCCTCAGCCAATTCGATGAAATTCAAAACTTTAGTTTAGAATTATTTCCACGCCTTACCAAAATCCCAATTCACCTAACTCTCGTTTTGAACGACAAGTGACTAGTACGGTTTCAGTTGAGTAAAATCTAAACTAGTTTATTAGGTCAAGGAATTGAGGCAATATTTTTTTAACGATGATGAAGTCTCAATACGCACGATTCTATGAAATACACTAGTAAAATGTCGAAGGCGGCGATGGTGATGACGAATCTAGGATAAACAGTGAAAAATAGTGGGACTCGAACCAAGGTCTCCCTCTTTACGGGCAGGTATTCCTGAATACCTGGGCCTAAGTCTTGTCGTATTTCAAATCTATCTTTGGGTTTTAAGGCACACGCCTCGAAGTCAAACTCCTTTTCCTTTCCCTTGGTGATGATGATATTAGCTAGTACGGATCTTTATAGCTTGTGGATCCGTAGTGAGTTATTGTCATTCTCCTTCATATTATTTTTCATATCGCCTCCGTAATTCAAGATTCATGACATATTATTCAAAAATATAAATTAAAGTTAGTTTACCACATATCAAACAAATTTACCTTATAATTTCATATGAACTTACTAATCTTCTTTTTTGCTATGTTTATTGGTACTTCTTATATTAATAATAGTATTTGTGGCTATATTTCGTATCCAAGGCAACTTAAACAATCCAAGACAGCAATAACAACTCCTAAACTGATTCTTGGTTCGACGCCAGGGCGGATGAAATATTTCCCCGTAAGAAATGTACAGGAAACTCTGATAATATTTTGAGCTATTTCCCGATATAATTTCGCCCTCAAACCCGAGCGATAGTTACAATAGACATTTTTGAACCGTGATATGAATAGATAGCTACAGCAAGTGTACTTGGTACGATGCCAGAACGGATCAAATTTCTCCCGTAAGGTTTACAGGAGGTGGCTTTTTAAATTTTTTTCAGGACACTTTCCGAAAAACAAAACTGCTTAAATTCGAAAAATGGATAGAACTAATTAGTATGGCTCAAGTTTAAGAACTTCTAAATTGATCATTGGTTCGATGCCAGGGGAGGTTAATTTTTACTTCATAAGTAATGTACAGGAAATTCGGATACTATTTTGAGCTACTTACTTTTTTATATTGCCTTGATTGTTGAATGTTAGTTCTTCGACCAGCATTTAATCCGTAATAGGATTAGCCATCTACCACAAATGCATTAGCTTATGGCAGGGGGTGTATTAATATATTTCCTATGCATTTTATATGGTACTTCCCAATATGGTGTCGTCTTGAAACCCACCAGATAGAAATCTGTGAGTCGTCGCAAATAGCCGGTGAAGTAAGGTAGGCGGTGTATGGTCCCTGGTGTATGGCAGTAGGTGTAACACAGATGATGTATGGCAGTAGGTGTAACACAGATGATGTATGGCAGTAGGTGTAACACAGATGATGTATGGCAGGCGGTGTTTTGATGGCAGTGTAGGACTTGGGGTGAATGGTAGGCGGCCTATTTAGGGATTCTACAAATCCATTTGCTATGACAGCAGAGTACTTTCGCGAGTAATTTAGGTTGCCCCAGGAAAGAGTAGCGTATTTAACGTAAGCCTTAACACCCCAGCTGGGGCAGCCAGCAAAAGAATTGGAATTCCAGTTCATTTACTGGTATTATACATTAAATATCGATTTTATTGGGACGTAAGCAAACGGGATATGCAATGCATGTAGACAATAATATATTTATGTAATTTACGTATGATTCCTAATCCTGCAGATTCTCTGTGCCCTTAAAATCTTCGCAAGTGGAAGCTACGAGGCTAAAGTTGGGCAAGATTATTTATATTACTAATGCTAGAATCGTTAGTGTCATCGGTTCCTTAAGTAAAAGTGAAATATTCTGTTCTATGTGTCCTATTTGGAACTCAACTTTTATCGTGAAATGCTGGGATTGGATTGTTTGATTTTTTTTTGAAGGTCTACCTAAGCATTTAGAAATAGGTAACTATATTCTTCTATAATTTATAAATGAGGCGGTACGAACTCAATGACTAATCAAACTAGTAATAAGTGCATTTTCCTTTACAAATAATAGCATAGCATTGCTCAACGGAGTCAAGGCCGAGGTAGTGAATTATAGAAGAGGACACAGAATTTTATACAGCCACTATATATGATATATTATTCAAGTAATTACAACAATATTAATATCTAAATGACATTTAAAGAAAAGCTATAAAAGTCTCATTTCCCCCTACCATACGCGACAATTTGTATAAGTTTATAAAATATAGCTCTAACGTAAACACAACTAATTACGTTCTGTTCACAAAAAATTATATCTTAAATACTTTCTATTAGTTTCTTACAACATCATGATCAAAAAGCAAAGCAAGGAAACCCAAAAGAGGATTTTTAATTCACACTATGCCATGTGCTTCGCATATCTACAATACACATTCATCGTCTTCGGAAGCTTACAGTCATTACTACTCGTATATCTAATCAGTAGTCAACGATAAGCATAAAACGAATACATTCTATTCCATAAACGATGGCCTATTCTTAATTACGTAAAAAATGACAAATCAACGTATACAATTTCTATAGAGGGGCTCAACGATTTCCTTAGTTTTACGGAGAGGTGACCCATTCGCTAAATAGAAATTTATTTAAATACTTTTTCCATGACATGACATTATTTTCCACTGACCTCACTCTTCAAAATTCATAATAGATGGAAACACCCGCCTAGCAGACTGCATTTACTCGTTAATGCGCATGCGCTTTCATGAGAATGTAGTAAAGCAAGTCAGTAGAATGCGTATACCTTGCAACACCGTTACGAAGAAGCTTGTTCGCAACGATCGTAAGCGAAAGGAGATCGGGCGTACCCATTGTCACGGAATTCTAATTCCGGTCGTTACGGAGAGGCTGCTTCGGAATTCTGGGAGTAATCATTCCGCTCGTTACGAAAAGATAGGGCATAGCACCCCTGAACTGGATACCAAGAGATGTGAAGAAACCAAGAAGAAGACCGGTGGAACAGAGACATAATTCAGTATTTAGGGGTAATATGGCAACGAGAAGCTCAGAATAATAATAAAGGACTTTATTCAGGGCGAAATTGAGACTAACAAGTCTCTTCTTACATCTAACCCTTCGTCATATGAGACAAGAAAAGAGAGAGATAACTTGCAAAAGTACAATGAAGAAAACCTAAGCTAAGAGCTCAGGGAAAAATCTCCACTGCAGAAAAACACCCTCAAGAAGGAGGGTGTGAAGAACCTGCGAAACCTACAGATAGAAAACCTAATTTGATGATTAAAATAGATTAATATAGTTATAAAAGACATGAAGACAAATCAATAGAAATAACCAAAAAGGAACGAATAACAACACATTAACATAAAAAACCTGTATCTTACAAAATTATCAAATTTGGCAGTGATTAGAAAAAAACATAATTTAGAAGAATAGAGAGAATTGGAAAGCGCTTGATATATATGTATATGTTCGCATTTGCACAAAATTCTGACGGAATTAAATGGAGGGCTTTCTATTCCCTATTTTGCCCAATAATGACGTTTGTATTATATCTTCTATTTGAGCTGTTGTTTTTATTTCCTCTATTAAGAAAAACGCAGGTTTTTCTTTAGCTCTTGACCTCCCTCTTCCGGGCCCTGGTGCACATTCTGGCAACGCAGTCTTCATATAAAATAAAATCGACGGAGCGGCGATTTATTTTGTAGTATTCCATGACAGGTGTTGAAAAAATAACCACTTTTCAAGGGAAACTGATAAATTTAATCTCAAATAACTTTGCACAATACTACATAACTACATTAGACACACAACATGTTTCGACGCATAAGCGTCATTTTCAAGTGTTGAACTTGAAACAAGTTCAAATTTCAAGTTCAACACTTGAAAATGATGCTTATGCGTCGAAACATGTCGTGTGTCTGATGTAGTATTGTGCAAAGTTATTTGAGATTAAATTTACCAGTTTCCCTTGAAAAGTGGTTATTTTTTCAACACCTACAACGCAGTCTTCCTTTCGTCCTTAATTATTCCTTATCCAGCCATAGCAGAGTCATCTTTTTGTTATTAATTAACTCTTTCTCAGCTAGTTTGTAACGAATAATCTCTTTTTATGAGTTCAGTAAGTCCCAAAAGTCACCACCTCGTTGTCCACTAATTACTTTCGCCAGATAAGTGTTTTACCTTCGCTATGGAAAGGTCCCGATGTTGTTCTTCACGAGCTGTTCGTGCCTTAGAGTTCCTATCGACGCCTTCGAGATTTATCCACAGAATAGGCAGTTAAGGTGAGCAAAATGGTTTCGTTTTCCATTTCTTCAAATACGGAATATTTTTTTGAGAATTGAAACAAAATTTCGTTGATAGCAACAAGTATATCAATATTTCTTGTGAAATACTGCGAAGTTGGAAATGAAACCGATCGAAATGTCAGACGAGAATAGCCTAGAAAAGAGGCCGTGAGCCACTGGCGGCCGAAATCATCGATTCCAAATATCCAATTGGCACGAGAGACGACTTCATCGAATAGATAATGTGATGTTAATTAGACAGAATTAAGTTCTTTGCGAGGATTTGGGGCACGACCTATTGATAGCCTTTTCAAAGTCGGCGGACTGCCCAAGGATGCGACTCATTCTGCGAAACTATCTGCCGAAGGACATTTTCAGTATTCCCCACTCATCGCCATTTCCTTCACCTGGTAACTTACCCCGCACCCACCCGCCCTTTTGTCTTGCCCTCTGCTTTTTCCCTTGTATCCTCAGTTGCACTCTTTAGCAAACCCTCTCCTCTAAATATTTGTCCCACCAATTTCCTCTGTTTAAATCTACATATCTACCCTACAAGAAGTACTTGGACGACAGGAAGTGTCAACAATGAAGATAGGTATGTCCTGTTCCAAGGAAATCCAATCAAGAGTAGCTATGGCTAAGGAGGGATTTAATAATGAGATGAAATTACTTTGTAGATCTCTGAACAAAGGTCTATGATTCTAATGGAACTGAAACTTGGACTTTGCAGATAGATGAAGTAAAGAGAATAGAGGCTTTTAAATGTGGATCTGGAAAAGAATGGAAGGAATTAGATGGGAGGATCGAAGAATGAGGAAAAGAGAGACAATTGATTGGGATAAAAAGAAAGATGAAATGGTTAAGACATTGTATGAGTCTTCGACATAGGGAATGATAGAAGGGAATAGAGGAAGCAGGATGTATATTAGGTTGGATATAATTAGGAAGGAACCAAGAGCCTGGGACAGACAAATAAGAGGTCAGCCATAAGTGAACCTGCCAAGAGGCAGAACCTATGATGATAACGATGTTTCTAACCATCTCCTCGAATTAAAGATATCAAAGCGAGCCCAAAAATATCTGTTGAATGAAAAGCATTATTTGTTCTTTCGTTTAATTTTCTGAGTTTGTTAGTAGTACGAGCTATAATTTTGGCGAACGCAAATGAAAACACTGATAACAATGAAAAATAGTCATATGAACGATGATCATTATGATGATATTAATGATGATCTTAAATGAAGGATAATCATAAAAACTTTGTATTTCTTCTTTTCAAATTTTGCGAAATAATGCAGTGCCTCATTTCCCAAATCCATTTTCATTTACGATCTTCTCATTCTTTTACTAGTAATTTTTTCCATCCACGTGGTATCTCCTTTCTTTTCCATTAATCTTCTTTAATTAATTATTAATTAATTATTAATTAATTTTCTTCATCAAATACTTGATACTGATCAGACCAGTACTTTCAGAACTGACTCCAACCGTGGGTTATAGAACCCAGAAGTTACACCATAGTCTTATTTGTGTAAAAAAAGATCTAGTACAGCTATTGAATTCGTAGATTGGTCATAAAATTGTACCCTGAATCCATAATTGACGATGTGAATCCAGATCTATTTAATTTCCTTTCCTTTGGCATTTGAGCGACTACTTACAATTGATCTTTGTAATATGATTTTGCAAAAGAAATGAACTCAAGCGATGTAAATGTATGTACTATGTGGTGTAATACCTTAATTGGTGTAAGTTATGAGAACAGTTTGACTCGACTAGGGTTGAACCAGTTTTCCTACAATATTAGGTACACAAAAAGTACTGTCTACTTAAGAAATACTTTTATCAAAAAGCCAAGCCCTACGATTTAGCGATTTAGTTATATTATGTTTCAAGCGAACATACAGAAACACGCTATATTTTACAAATGCGAACTTTCCTTCTTTTATCTTCTATGGTTTTTTTGTATCTAAAACCTCCTTAGTGTATTAAATAAATGTAAGAATTTGCTAAGCTATCCTAATCTGTGGGGATGCTGTCCGTAGGACATCTGCTTTAGTCTATGATCGATATCAGTCTGAGGGTCATGGACCTTGACGAGAGCGATTCTCAGATTCCCTTTAAATTCTCTCTTGCCTATAAATGCGCCTTATTTTTACCGCAGAATATTTCTATAAAAACTAGGATTAATCGGTAAAATAGTGACCACAAATGCTGAGAGATGAAATCAAACGATTTAGTTTCGTCGACTTACATTCATTTTAAAGCTACGTACATCTCTTCGTCACCCCATTCAGTCTTATTTTCTCGGTCTTCCTCTCCCTTTAGGACTATCTATGTTCTCATAAACCATAATCTGCAATCGAGAAGCCTATGTGTTAGGCTTATTCCGTGATTAACTTATTACTCAGATTGAATTTATCGATGATAGGGATGTAAAGGTCGAATTCCTAAACAACCTTTTTTTGAAGTTTAATATTGTCTACGCACAATTAAAACTGTCCGAGTTTCCAAGTCATTTGCTTCCTGGTTATCAGTGGAAATAAAGAAATGATGGCGAAACGCGATTCATCATTCCGTAATTTTAAAAGTACTAGAGATACGCGCATTTTTAATTACTACCCAAGTCTTAGAAACAAGACGACGCAAATGATCCGAAATTCGAAAATCAAATTTTCCTATTCTATCACCAAAGGCAATGATACATCGGCTTCAATGTGGAACGACTTGCATAGCCTCGAGATTGGCAAATCTAACATTAAACGGCGATATTTAGACAAACTGGAACAAATTATCGATAGATCAGCTAATAGGTAATACCGATAGCTCAGTTCTTTTTCAAGCCGGTATCACAATTCGGCGTACTTAAAACTTTAATAGCCATCAAGTCAAGCTCAAGGACGGGACAAAATTTCAATCACAGTTGTAAATAAAATTTATTCTTCAATTTACCAACATTAACCAACATCTTCAATCTCTCTCTCCTACAGGGATAGTTCCCTAGACCAAGAAAGTACACGCTAATACGACCAATACGCAAAACTTCCAATTGTAACCAAATCGATTATCGTCCAATTTGTTTCCTTCCTGTATTATGTCATTGAGAAATTGGTACACAGCCAGATAACCAAATTTCTTATGCAAAATTCCATTCTTAACGCCTTAGTCAGGATTCCGGAAAATCACAGTACCGCTACTGCTCATCTACATCTACATATATACCCTAAAAGCCGCCTTTCGGCGTGTGGCAGAGGGTTCCGCGACAATTGAGCGCGTCTCACAACTAAACTTAACCTAAAAACCATGTAATATTAATTTTTGACAATCTGACAGATATCATAATTTGTAAAATACTGTTATAGTTAGTTAGTTTATATACTGTAAGTTTACTCTTAAATATAAGTGACACATTCTTTTTTCGTTAATTTAAAGACCTTAAATCACACAATACTATTTTAACATTCTACATTGTATATTAACGTTATTTATATTAAACGACATGTGTGTTAACCAAGTTCTAGACCAACTGAGCACTGCAAAAATTGAGCGCGTCTGACTACTTAACGTAAAACCATCTTATATTACAGAAACGGGTAAGGGTGATTTTGCGCAAGATGGTGCGCACCCAGGAAAAATCCCAAGAGATATATGTTATATTAATTTCTGACATTCTGACAGATGGCATTATTTGTCAAATACTGTTATAGTTATATCAATCTTTGTTTAAGAGATATAACTATAACAGTATTTTTTAATAATCTATTAAATTTCGTCGTCAGAATTTCGTTTAAATTTCGTCGGTTTCTGTTTACTCTGGAAGATAGATTACATAAATTATTTCTTGAATTTAATGACCCTTAACCCGCATGATATACTATTTCAACATTACAATTTTATATTAACATAATACAATATATTATTTTATATTAACACTATATAATTAATTTTTCATTTAAATTTTCAGTTTTTTGTTCGAAAAATCCGTTATTTTTATAAACACTTCGCGAGTGCTACTAAAGGTACAATAATAGTCATAATATAATCATAGTCATTTTAAAATATACTAACTTCCGTGAGTAAAACGACACACCTCTAAAGCCGTAAACGATGGCTCCTTGCGGATATTCCAAGGGCAGTCTATTCCATGAAAACAGCTGTGTGCCTGCAATTCCGCAGAGGTAGTTTCTTAGGCCTCGTGGTTTGTGCAGATATATTCAGCTCTAGGGCTATCCTTATTCACAGATTTTTAGCATATACTTTTCCATTTACATTTAATACACTGACCCTTTACAAATAATGGATATAAGGTACACAGGACAAGATATTGAAAACCTGACAGGAATGCATAAAACAGTTTCTTAATAAACGGAATAAACATATTTATATATACATATACAGTTCATTGAATAATGTTTAACTAATACTTTTCGATTTCATTGAACGACATCTCATAACTAACCCATTGTCTTCGTTATAATATCAGATTGGTCAGATCAGCTTACTTACCTAATGTGAAGGAATCGAAGCTGGGAATAGTTTTTCGGATTACAAAAACTACTTTAGGTTTAGTTCGCAAGAGTACAGCTTTCTAGAGAGGCAAACCAATTTTTTGGTAATCAATTGTTGGTGGTAACTGATGGTAGCCCCCATCGTATATTGGAATCCAGCTAAAATGCCCCGGAAAATATGTCAAAAGAAAGTGACAAAAGAAAACACGAGAAAAGTCAGAAAGAAAGAAACAAGGCAATTTAAGCACTGTATCTGCGTCATCTTTAATAGAAAAGTTAGCAGTCGAATTCTACATTTTTTAACATCTTCGATTGGACAAGGAATGTTTTATAGTTTGTATAAGGAGATAATATACATGTAGATAATAGACCAATTATAAATGCACGTAGAATTATAGATCATCATTTCCGATTGCAGAATACTAACTGCAAAAATTTTACTGGCATATAAGTTGTTGCATTGAATATATGACCGGGTAAAAAGTAATGGGTCCTTTTATGAAAATGCTTAAATTAATTTAAAAAGTTTCTTAAGGTAAAATATTATAATATTAAGGTATTTACTATTAATCTACAAAATCGAAGAAGGGAATGAGGACCAGAGTAATGAAAGCAATATCGATTTCCTCGGAATTTACTGATTTTACGTCGTTATTGGTAGTACGGGTAATTAGAAAAATACAGTGAAAAGCACGTCCAAATAACAATTTCAAAATTCAAGTATGAAATTTTCAACATTCTAACCAGAGGTACTCAATGTGGTGAATCCAGATAGGAAAGGGCGACGAGGTAAGGAAACCCTAACTTCCTCCCACCAACTACCCTAACAAACATTTATAAGATTACATTTACAACAAACATATAACAGGTTCCCGTTGAGCAGAGGAGTGATCTGCATTTCGATGACATCCGTTCATTTGTGCGGAATTGTGTGCATTCATTTTCCCGTCTGAATGGCCTGAACCTGATGACTTAGGGGACAATTCAAAAGATGTAGATTATTAGACAGGTGGTCACTATAAAAATATTATAAGATGTTAGGAGAGGTCCCTCATTTAAAGGAATTATAACATTAAACCAAAGTTAGTTTGCAAAAAATATTTAATTCCAGTTTAAAACAGAAGAGGAAAAAAACAAAGTAGATATTCACTTGACGATAAAAAATACGACCTGAGAGTTTTCACAAAGGAGATTTCCTTCTTTTACGTTTTCATTAATCCTTCTGTTATTCGATTCGAGTTTTTCATTTTTTACAAATCGAGTCAGCAATTATTTGTAAATTTTGAGGAAAAACCCATTTAAATTTTTCCTTTTTAACTTAACGTAAAATAGAAACTTTTGGATACAAATATTTTAGAAAAAATTAGTGTAAATATTTCATTAGATTATAAAATTTAGAGTTTTAAACTGGTCACTATACAGGAGGTATATTTCATTAATAGTTCCCCACATAGGCCCACAGTAGAAAAGCTGTCACTATACGAAATAATATTGTATATAACTCACATTATTTCCGCGGGACCGATAAAATCATACGATGTAGCGAGGTGGTCACTTAGGCAGGTTCTTCTGTTTCAGGTAAATCCAGCGATAAATATAGTTCCAATGAGTTAGCCTGACGTCGTGGAAGGCCATGATGAAGTTCAATAAATACACCGTTCTTCGTAACTTACACAATTTCTTTTGTTGTACGACCGGTTTCGGCGTAATCTCGGCCATCCTCGGGTAAACTTTACAGAAAATTTTATATATGTCATTATCCATTAGCCATTTTTATATATGTCCATGGATTTTAGCTGTATGGGAGGGGTGGGGAAGGGAAAAGGTTCTTGGTTAGGGTAACAAGAGGGAAGGGATTGGGAAGTCTTAATTATGCGGAAACCGAGGTCCCTAGGAGGTAGCAGCGGCGGTGTTCTGCAGTCCTCGTATTTAGAGGGCGGCCACTTTGACCCACTAACTGACCTTCACAGTTGTCACACTGAAGGGCGTATATACCAGAGAGCGAAGAGGTCTCTCTTTTGCCTTTTGCCTCTGAGAAGATTTTCGAGAGGTTCATGGAGTGTAGAAAACCGCTCTCGATGCCCGGGGAAGGAGATTAGCCAGTTGATAGGAGTTGCTCCCTAAGAAAGGAAGCTTTACCCATTTGGTTTTCGTCTAGTCCGGTGGGGTGAGGGAAGGGGAGATTCTTCTTGAAGCTATAGTTCTTCAGAATATAGACGGAAACTTTTCGAAAAATTCATCAGCACAGAATTTTCAGACGAGGTCGAAGACGACATAATTCCGGTACAAAACGAACGTGATCTAAGAGAGGCGTCGACCAAGCGATATATGGAGATAATTGCTATAACAGATAGCTACTTCTGGTCGTTTTTTCCTCGGAGCATTAGAGAGGCTAATAGGATAGATTAGGTACGAATATTTGGTGTTGATACACCCCCTGCCATACACCAATCGGCGGCTCGCGGGGTAAAATTCTAAATTCCAAAAATTCTTAATTTCTTCAGAATTCTTTCCACTATCAACTTTGAATACCCGTTGTTTTCGGCTATTTTCTTTATTGTGTTGAGTTCTTCGTTAAATGCTTGCGGGGAAAGGGGAATCTGAGTCAGCCTATGGATTATGGCATGAAAGCTGCATGTTTATTATATATGTGGTGGGAAGGCGAATTCGGAATTGTTGAGTCCGTAAAACTTTATTTTCTAAAGATTTTGAACTCGGGCTTTCCATTCACTAAGGATATTTCAAGATCCAGAAAATTTAGAGAACTTTCTTTCTCTATTTCCACTGTAAAAGAAATGTTCTTATGTATATTATTTAAAATAACCAACAGATTGGAAACTTCTTCCCTACTACCTTCCCAAAGGCAGAACACGTCGTCAATATATCTTTTCCAATAGAGGATGCGTCGTATTATTGGTAAGGGGTATATTCACACAAATATTTCCTTCTCTAACTTGCCCAAGAATATTTCTGAAAGCAGTGGTGATAATGGTGAACCGATAGCTAAACCGTCTTTCTGAGCGTAGTATTTATTATTATATTGGAAATAATTTTGGTTCACGCACACTGAGGTTACATTCAACACTTTTCAATTCAGCCTCTATTGCACAGATTCCAAACAATGACTTTAAAATGTTTAGTGTTTCTTCCACGGGAATTGATGGGAATAAAAAACGTTTTATATCAAAGGAAACAAGTATGGCGTTGCTGGGGAAAATTATCCCAGAGAGTTCCTTCACAAATTCCTCTGAGTTCTTTATACTGTACTTAGGTATAAAACCTGTCAGATTCCTAATAACTGAATTTAATTTGCCAGCTAATTTTTGGCAAGGGGATGAAATATAGTTCCTACGAAACAATTAATTATTCAACAAATATTATTAACAAATAATTATTTTCTGTAAAATTTACCTGAGGATGGCAGAGATTACGCCGAAACCGGTCGTATAATAAAAGAAATTGTGGAAGTTGCGTAGAACGGTGTATTTATTGAACTTTTTTTCAATCAATTAAATAAACGTTCATAAGTGCAATCCATTTATTAGCCATCCGATTTAAAACTTTTCAATTCTTCATCACGTCGAATCTTCGAAATTGAAATTACTCAAAGAAGAAGTAACACTAGCGCTAAGCTCTTACACTTCATTAGCAGTTGCTAATAGTAACGCTGTATTGGGAGCGTTCCTTGCTTCCATCACTTATGGTTGTAAGGCTTCCCCGTTGTTTACTGTTTCCTCGTCGTTGCCGACGACATGTGATTCGGTTTATCTTCCTGGAAAATGACTGCAACCGTTCTTGTCAAAACGGAAAGAATCTTTGAAATTAGAGACGGTTGAAAGAGATCGGTCACTGATCTACCCCAACGCCAAGGAGATGCGAAGGTCACCTACCTTCCTTTGAATGGACTGATTCTTTCTCTGATCTTTGAGTATCGTTTGCGGAATTGATCGATGCCTTTCTTCGCGTTAATTTTCTCTCTTTACGTCTATCCATGTACATTTGCATTCTTCAAAGATTAAGCCATTTGACTTAAATCAAATTTCGCTCTTTGGAAAACGCACGGTTCGTGTAATATTAGATGTCGTGCAGATTGGTATGAATGAAAACTTCATTTAAAGTCTCATTTCTTTCTCGCAATCTATTTCTTTTACGATATTTATTTGTAGATAAATGTCCCGTAAAATTATAGCAAGTATGCAGAAAATTTTAGCCGTACTTAGCTCATAGTTAGGAAAAGGCGAGGCGATTTCGCAAAAGACAGGTTTAAATTACGTGTGTCGACAATCAGTGAGAACCAGAGCGATAGAAGTCGAGCTAATATATTTTCCCTCTACAATACATAGGGAATTGAGGACCGAATGGAATCAATGATTAGATGGTGATACTCATTTTTCCTTCGAAGTGTATTGCATAATATTGTAAAACTTTTACAGGGGTGGGGCGAGGGAACTTTTCTTAAAGGGGACTATTTTTAAATAAAGGAACTTCGCACGCTTCATCCTGTGTCTTCTTTGATTGATTTAGGATGATCTCAATTTCATTTATTTCAACAGTAATATTTAAGCCTGGCTTCGATCCATGGACCCTGAGGTTAGAGTGATAGCACGCAAATCATTATTATCTATTTCTATTTAATTTATAGAATGAATTAGCAATATATTTAATCACCAAAGATTTGCAATTTAATCTGCTCCGATATGGTTGATGGGAGTTTACTAGTTTTAAATATTATATGGAATTAATATGGAAGTAATCGCGTCTTACTTTCAGCTGTCGAATACTTATCGATTCAAAATTACACATCGAGAAAATATTAAATTTCAACTTCTTTTTGAATTGATTGAAAGCCTTCGAATTAAGGATTACTTAAATGCACTTCCTTTTATACGGAAACGTTCCTAATGGACATCTGGGTTGGAGTCTCCTCCCGAATTACGCCTGTATTCCATGTTAAAAAAAACAAAAGCTTAATTCCGCGCCGACGTGGGGTCGAAATCCTCAAGTTCAACAACCCCGCCTTCGATCACCTCGCATCCCCACCACGACCTATCCCACACTACATTATGGTTCCTCCCACAATCCCTTTGTGACGTCGCTCTTTCCAACATTCACACGAAATTCCCTCACCAGTTCGTCTGACACAAACTAGATTTGCGTAAAATATGCAGTAAAAGTGAACCTCTTGTCGAATGCGACGAAATTAAATTTTGATTTTGGAAAATTCAAATAAACTTAATTTTTGAAAATACGCGAATGACTGAATAACTTGTCAATGAAAATAATGAAATCGATATTCGTGGAATGTGTTCCCACATTTCGTAGTACGCGTAGTAGGGATAAAACTTTCCATCTATTCTGCGTGTGCCTCCCGAGTAAAACTCAAGGGATTGATGAGAACGCAAAATGTTGCTGGACGTTCGTGCATATTTTGAAATTCTTGCTGTTTCGAATCGAAAATAATTTTGCGCGGCCAAATTTAGTACTTTTGCCCAATTTCACGAGACTTATTTTTATTCAATGTCCCGTATGAATTGCAACCTGGAAGCGATAAAAACAAGCTATACTTGAGTTCTCCACGGACGTCATACTGCGCAAATACTTGGGCGAAATCTACTCTTCGAATTTTTCCACACGGAGGCTGGATGAAATGAATAGAAAAAGGTAGACAAAGATAGAGAGAGATAGAGGCAGAAAGTTACAACTGCTAATTACAATAAACGATTGTCTAAGTATGAGTCACTCAGTTTATCATCTCTAATTTATATATGCCCTTTGTAACCTAACCTTTTTCCGTAACCCACCTATTTTCCCCTCCACCTAAACTGTTGTTTCCACTTTAATCTCTGGCGCGCGAGTTCGCTGAACTCAATGCACTTTCGTCCAAAGTGAACGAAAATCGACTTTTCGAGCCTTGCGCATCTTTCTTTGAGAAATAATATAAATTTTATCCACTGGTCCTCCAGTTTCTTGAATGGCCGCTGCCGAGCCTAGCTATTGGAAGAAAACTTGGTGTACTAAGAATTAAGGCAATTATGTGAAACTATCTGGGTGTAGCTAAAGATAAAAATATAGCTATGTATTGAATTAAGAGGCAGATAACGTGCTTTCCTGAAAATCAGATGATTGTGGATTAATTATATTCATTTCGGACGTAGTACGACCATTTCCATCCAAAATTTTCGCAGACGGAACATTCTGACCTTAAGAAATGTCAAGGACGCCTGTCTGATCCCTCGTTTTACCTTGAAGTGAAATTTTCCTTCATTTTCGTTATTATTTTAGATGTAGTGTAAACTGATAGCCTTTGAGCATCTTGAAGCGTAAAATTTGAATTTGGGAGGATAGCCACGTGATTGCTGCACCCATGGACAAAAACGATAAATGCAGTGACATGAAAAGGGATGTGTGGTTCATTAGTTGAGGTAGAAATGAAAGTTTTTGTAAGTAATGAAGGTGCGAAATACTTTCCAATTCAGCGCAAAAAGTGTTCAGGTTATAACTAATCGTTTCTTACGGAAAGAATTCTTTTTCTGTCGCTTGTTTCTTCTACTTTTAGTTCTGTCACTAAATGTGAACAAATGGATAGAATAACTCAGAAGATTGCGATTAAACTTCAGAGCTATTGCCGAAAAAGAAATTATTGGCTGTAAATATTTCCACGTGATAAATTCCGCCGATTTGTTAATTTGGAAGAATCTATGAAAGCCATGAATGTTGTGAGCCCTTCCGAAAATGCTTAGTTCTAGACTGGCCACCTTTGTAAATGTATTTAATTCCAATCCAACTGACTGGTGTGTATTTATCGCGAAATCGTTGAAATAATTGGAGTCAATTTCTAAGTAATTAATCCGAGTAACAAGTTTAACAAACCCCCGCAAAGATACGATTTTGCTAAATCTAGGAAAAGTTAGTTAAGAGAGTTTAAGAGCAACAACTCTAAGCGCTCAATCAAACAAAATTGGCAAAAAACGTTTCCGGGGTCGCGGCGCCGAAGAAATTTGAACCAAAAGGGGAGTTCGTCACTACCTACAAAAACCTGTCGAAAATCGCAGTTGACGAAGCTAATCAACGCGCACAAAATTGCGAAGAATTTCGGGTTAAAACTCTGTTATAGTAAATTTTTCCTTTGTATACTCGGGGAAATTGTCGAAATATTGGAGAGAAAATATCGCAAAATTGGCGAATTGATCTAATCTGCTATGGCACTCACCAAAGAGTCGCGAACCATTGGAGAGAAAATATTTGATATTCAAATTAGATTAGACAGATACTTAATATAAACTGCGATCGCACTCACCGTTGACAGAGGTGCAGCTTCCCTCCCTCCAGCAGATCGTCGTCTAGCCGAGGCGCTTTCCACCACCCGTCTAAGCACTCCCGCCACTTGCACCTATATACTTGGGGATTTTTTTCCAAAGGTCGTTCAACCAGTCGGTTTCCATGGTTACCGTCCTTGTAGTGCGTTGAGTAGGGAGGGGTTCCATCCACATAGTTCGAGACCAGCTCGCCAGGTGTCTGTAGTTCAGGGGCACCTGGTGGTAGAAGATTGAACTCTCTGCGCATGTGTACCGCGACAATCCGATCCGTTTGTTTATCCCGCAGTTCCTATAAACGTTTATAAACTCTGTTCACCATCATGAGGGCACCATTTATAATGCATGGGCCCGTATATTTCTTCCGGGAGAAAAATTGGCGCTGTTGCAAAATTTGCTTAAAAACACCAACTTATTCAAAGTTGTTTAAAAAATTGTCTGTATTGAGTGAAGGTGATGCCTGTTATAAAGTCGCCCGTTATTCATTGTTTATCGCTAAAATAAACGCATTAAAAATTAAAAACTTCTATTTTGAAGAAAAGCAGGATTTTATTCTGTTTCGTTCGAACGAATGCATTTCTCGTTATTAGATCATTCTCTTTCCATTAGCACAATTAATTTTGCAGTCAGAAGATATTTAGGCGACCTAGGCCCACTTTTATCGTTCCTCTGATAAAGTCATTTCTCACCCTGTCCTTCCTTGGGACACCATTCATCCACCTCAACATCCTCATTTCGGCCACCTCCATTTTCCTTTCCTGTGCTTTTGTTATAGGCCATGTCTCCGGGCTGTAAAGTAGCGCCGGCCTCACCACAGTCTTATGTAACTTCCCTTTCATCTCAAAGCTAACTTTTCTGTCACAGAGGACACCGCTCAGCTTTCTCCAGTTCATCCACCCACATGTTATTCTGTGCTGTATTTCCTCATCCAGTCCTCCTTCCCTTTCCACCAATGGGTCCTTTTATGAAAATGCTTAAATTAATTTAAAAAGTTTCTTAAGGTAAAATATTATAATATTAAGGTATTTACTATTAATCTACAAAATCGAAGAAGGGAATGAGGACCAGAGTAATGAAAGCAATATCGA
The DNA here is from genome assembly GCA_000376725.2 of Ladona fulva. NCBI lineage: Eukaryota > Metazoa > Arthropoda > Insecta > Odonata > Libellulidae > Ladona > Ladona fulva. The sequence goes on along the minus strand of KZ309282.1, from coordinate 140,970 downwards.
TTTCCTCGGAATTTACTGATTTTACGTCGTTATTGGTAGTACGGGTAATTAGAAAAATACAGTGAAAAGCACGTCCAAATAACAATTTCAAAATTCAAGTATGAAATTTTCAACATTCTAACCAGAGGTACTCAATGTGGTGAATCCAGATAGGAAAGGGCGACGAGGTAAGGAAACCCTAACTTCCTCCCACCAACTACCCTAACAAACATTTATAAGATTACATTTACAACAAACATATAACAGGTTCCCGTTGAGCAGAGGAGTGATCTGCATTTCGATGACATCCGTTCATTTGTGCGGAATTGTGTGCATTCATTTTCCCGTCTGAATGGCCTGAACCTGATGACTTAGGGGACAATTCAAAAGATGTAGATTATTAGACAGGTGGTCACTATAAAAATATTATAAGATGTTAGGAGAGGTCCCTCATTTAAAGGAATTATAACATTAAACCAAAGTTAGTTTGCAAAAAATATTTAATTCCAGTTTAAAACAGAAGAGGAAAAAAACAAAGTAGATATTCACTTGACGATAAAAAATACGACCTGAGAGTTTTCACAAAGGAGATTTCCTTCTTTTACGTTTTCATTAATCCTTCTGTTATTCGATTCGAGTTTTTCATTTTTTACAAATCGAGTCAGCAATTATTTGTAAATTTTGAGGAAAAACCCATTTAAATTTTTCCTTTTTAACTTAACGTAAAATAGAAACTTTTGGATACAAATATTTTAGAAAAAATTAGTGTAAATATTTCATTAGATTATAAAATTTAGAGTTTTAAACTGGTCACTATACAGGAGGTATATTTCATTAATAGTTCCCCACATAGGCCCACAGTAGAAAAGCTGTCACTATACGAAATAATATTGTATATAACTCACATTATTTCCGCGGGACCGATAAAATCATACGATGTAGCGAGGTGGTCACTTAGGCAGGTTCTTCTGTTTCAGGTAAATCCAGCGATAAATATAGTTCCAATGAGTTAGCCTGACGTCGTGGAAGGCCATGATGAAGTTCAATAAATACACCGTTC